>JAZHYW010035955.1:0-50419 GCA_037355805.1 Ixodes ricinus | reverse complement strand
TGGGAAATGAGATCCCCAGCGTGCTTGCGTTAGCTTCAATTCTCGGTTCTGGCGAGAACATAACGCGCAGCACCCCCCCCTCTCCTTCCCGGGGAACTTCTCAGCCTGCCCCCCCCCCCTCCGGGAAAATAGAAAGTCTACGCCGCTGCTTGCGCTCCCACAACAACGGGTGTCGGCACTCATAAGAAACGCAAGGCGTGACTTTTAACAAGGGGTGCTTTAGGACTGCTTTTAGGACCGCGTGCACCACATGTGCGGTACTCCCGTAAAATGCCTTTCTTTTGGGCGATGCTCAGTCACCTCGGTTGGGCAGCAGCCACAGGCTCTGCGTGACTCGCTAAACTCTCTCTTGGGTTTGAGAAGAGGGGCCTCCATCCGTGGGAATGACTCAGGGACTGGCAGCCAACACTTTGCTAATGCCTTCTCCTATGGTCACCGACAGGACGAGAGCGGCAGGGTGTCTTTCAAACAGTCGGCCTCCAGCGTACGCACCTTCCGCTGCGCTTTGACTGCACATGCACGCTTGAAGTGCGCAGGACGCCCAAGCGCTGTCCAAGGCAGGATGCTCGCGCTGGCAGTGGGACAGCTAAAGTTCTTCCTCACCGTTCTCCCCTTGTCGGCGACTACAGCAAAGCGTTGGTTGTCAGTCCAGAGCTTTCCAGGAGGTTTTTCGAAGCTTCACGGGGAGGTTTTTTTGGTGCCATCACGTTCTAGCCTGAGATGTAGCCTCGATAAAGCGTGTGGCAGCTGAACATGCAAATCGGTAAACTTCCTCAAAGTGGGTACTTTCCTCGGTGTGCACTCAACGGCAGTAAAGCCGACTTCACATACTATGGGGGCTCTCGTTTGAGGGGAGCTTCCACCGCCAACGCGGTTCAGCGGCGACAACAGTGGACAGCGGGTGCAGCGAGGTGAAGGAGGAGCGAGGGATGCAGCTGCAAAACGACGGCACCGGGCCCAGCAGTGACGGGAACCTTGTTGCCATTATGCAGCGGCCATCTGGCAGTTCAAGCGCCAGTTCACGGCCTATCCATTCGGTGTGGTGTAATGTGCGTGCGATGAACTGTGGTTTCGGTGAGGAACGTGTAGCGAAGGCGTTCTAAATGCTATGCATTTAGAATGCTTTGGAAGGGGCCGAAGAGGTGGCCAACTTTTTTCCCCTTCGAACTTTTGCTTTACCTCATGCTTCCTTTGGGCTCTTGGATCCAATAGAAAGCTAACGCATAAAAAGTATACAGTGAGCATGGCAAGGGCAAAAGAGTTTCTCGGTCTTCGTGGGTACACGAACAAGACGGCAAACAAACTGTGTAGGAGCTGGACAACTGGAACTAGTCCTGCATGTATGACTTATTCGAACCATACCCAATAAATCCAATATGCTTTGAACATAAACAATGCAATGGCTATCCTTTCTTACTGGTATTCTTATCGTGCCTCACCTGGGGAAGTTGTTGCGATTCCGGAATCGGTTAACTGACATGGGTGGTTCAGGCATGTTAATAAAATTGAGTTCAAAAGCTAGGGCCCCCGCATCCTCAAAGGGGCCATATGATATTGGGTAGGAAAGTCTCTCACGTTGTGTGGAGCTTACTGGCACTAGTGGGACCCAAGTATACCCCCCGCAACTCCGCATGGACCAGAAAGCTTCTTGTGTCGGCACATAATTTCGGGGATAAAAGTGGACGTTTTCTTTCAGTCTCTCCTTTGCAATACTTGATGACGAAGTTGTGGGGATTGCACTGTTGATGCTGTAAACAACATCAACAGTGCACCCAGGACGAGTGACGATATTTAAATGCCCGCAGTGACGATATTTAAATGCAGCTCATGCAGCGAACACGGGCTCTGCATGAGCGTTTGATTTGGGCTCGTGAGAATGAGTGACTCAACATGCATTTGGGCAGTGGCTCATGCAACGACGGGGATAGCTGAATGTTAACTTTCTGTGGAACTCGGCACATGCCCTGTGCTTTGACAACCCCAGTGTGTGTCTATGATAAACATTGTTGACGGGTGAATGCGGCTCGTTGTTCTCCAAGTTTTTCTGCCACTACCATTGCGTGGAGGACTGAGACCAACGCATATTTCCTAAGTTAACGAATGTAAAGGAATAATTCTAAGCGGTTTTTACTAAAAAGTAAAAAAAAATTGTTGCATTGCCCCTTGAGAAAAATTCAAAACGTTTATTTTTAAGCGGACACCCAGCAGCAGCAACCAACGCTTTTTGTTAGTTCCTTTCGTTCTGTCTCGCACACGTTCACTGAAGACCATCGAAACTCGAGCACGCCAACGACTGGTCATGTAACGTTCCGGAGAAGAACGGCTCGCTGTGGCTCGCATTGCATTCTGCACAAGGGGCACTCTTTCTTCGCCCTCAGCCAACCCGCGATGCAGTACCAACAGAAAACGTGCCCGCAGGGTATCACGGTGGGGCGCCTCGCACCATCGACGCACATGCAACAGCTGTAGTTCGGCGAGCGCGCCTCGTCCACGTTGTCGTCCTCGGAAGCAGTCGTGAAAGCGCGCACTTCCCGCGTTAGAGACACAACAAACTCGATGAGCGATAGCCAGCCTAGAACCTTGTAGCAGCGAGCTACCTGTGGATTGGACAACCACTTCCTTACCAACACGTATCTGATACCCGCTACCCTGTTCGCGGGACTGTGGTATCGGCCGAGCAGGTAGAAGAGGATCAGGTGGATCTGCTGGCTTCTCCCGAGCACGGTCCGCAAGGTGTTTAGGTCGGCACCCCGCTCACTCTTGAGCAAATTTAAGAGCGCGGACGTGAGGGCGCCGCCGAACGTGTGAAGCGCGACAGAGAGAGTCCGTCGGGAAACCGAAGGTATGCTCTTGAGCGACCGGTTTACTTGGAGAATGTGGACGTACTCTTCGCCGAGGGTCTGTAGACCGCAGAGGGTTGTGGCGCAGTAGTAGAGGAAGCTGGAGATAGCGTCGATTTCCGATCGCCACAGCATCCATCGCCGGATTCCGAGGGCTGATCGGGCGACCTCGGACACTTCCTTCTGAAGCGACGCGATGTGCTGCTCGTCTTTCTGGTGGGCGCGGAGGATCTCCGGTTGGAGCGCGGGTTCGAAACGGGACATTTAGCGTCGCCTTGTTTTTTTGCAGCCTCTTGATTCGAGGAAATGGTCTTGCTAAGTAATTAATGCGATCTTTACCGTGCAGACGCACAGACGCCTCGGTTTCGGATTGGATTGGATCGAAACGGAGTTATACGGATTACACAGTGGATCACTCCTCAAAAGTTCCGAAAGTTGGTTTTTGTTTTCAAATTGTAGAAATGGGCTTATTTTAATTATTGCTTTCTTTTTTGGGGGAGGAACCTTGAGAACAATAAGGTTTTGAGAACTCTTTGCGTTTTTATATAATGTTATTCTTATTTTGATAAACTTGTACTTCGCTTCTCTTTCTGGTTCCCTTCCCTCACACTGTGTTCCCCAACGTTGGTGTTCCCTCATTCCCTGCTCATTCCCACTCAACGACCTGAAATAAATAAATAAAAAAAAATTAAAATATAACTTTTTGAATTTATAAGAGCGGTAAAACAGATCAGTGGGTAAAACCGTTGGGTAAAACAGAAAGTGGTAGCGGTAGTGGCAATAGCGTGGCGGTCGCAATCGACAGCTATTTGCGAAGGAAGTTTATCATCTTGTGTCATGGTTTAAACACGAGAGTTCGCAGCTTGCAGTATGCCAAACGGTTAGTAGAAGTGAAAAAAAAATGTAAGGAAATGAGAGCAACATACATTACATGTCATCTGCTATTCGATATTATTTGTGCTCACGAGAGCCGCGGCGCCGCTGAAAGGCAAGACGCCCGTATAATGAAGGTCTGCGGCTTCACTTCTAATGATGATGAAATGGTATTGTACATCTCGAGAAGATCTGCATTCCTCCAAGGCTAGGCGGTATCTGAGCAAAAGCGAAGCTGAGTTGTGAAGCTAACAAGGCTGCTAACCGCATTCCAGCACTTGTGAAATTAACGAAATGGGAACTCTGCAACACGCTTTGCATAATATAAAAGAGACTGGAGTCTTCGCAATGCTTAGCTCGACAAGGTTTGCACCAAGTAAGGAGCGAACCTGTGGATGGGAAGCAAGTTAGTACCCTCAACCTGGCAGCAGTCATATTTGGAAGTGCTAAAAAGATGGGAAGCCTTAAGTCAACCTGCAACGAGGATTTGGGAAGAGAAACCAAACAACCCAGCAGAGCCAAAATCCCAGGAAATGTCGAAGTAAGAGGCAACAAAAATATTAGACGCGGGCGGTCGGGTGCAAGCAAGTCTGTCCAGAACGATAGGTGCCCTTCATTACGGAGACGAGGTTCAAAGGAGAATACAACCAATAGTTCATGTGTCAGAAACCATACACTCGCCACTCCCAAGCGGAATCGAGAGATAAACAGGACGTTGCCCACAAACCATATTTCTCCGAGGAAAGCGACTAGGAATAGCACACAGCATCATCAGATACTATCCAAAGATGGCACTTATCAACACGAGGCTAAGTGGCCCGGCAAGAACAAAGCATCGTGTCGGCCGACCGATATCGTCGAGACATTAGAAGACACGCGGCTGTCTGTGAAGGAACCTTACGTACTGTTGGAGAGGTTGGAAAGTTCGCTTGCAACATGCCACGAGGTGAGCAGTGGTGAATCCCAGGGAAACAAACACAGTGTCGGACTCTGTACACCTGCCACTCCCAAGCAGAATCGAAAGGCAAGCAAGGGGCGGCTGACAAACCAGACTTCTCCGATTGGAATTCCTTCGAGGAAATCGACGTGGAAGAGCACACGGCATCATCGGAAGTGCAGCAGTGGGGTACGGGAGAATGAAGAACAAGAGAACAAGGTTCGGATGCCGTCCCCAAGGTGGCACTCGTCAACACAAGGCTAGACGACTCGATGGGGAACGAGGCCTCACGTCGGCGGGTCAGTTACGTGGAGGTGCCGGTAAACCCGCAGCTGTTTGCTAGAGAGCCTTACGTAATGTTGGAAAGATTGGAGAGTTCACAGATTGCAGCCTTCTACAAGACGAGCGTCGGGAAAAGCCTGGGAAACGAACACGACGACGCTATATTCGCAACTTCCGTGCAGAATCGAAAGGCAAGCAAGAGGCGGCCGACAAACCGGGTTTCTCCAATCAGGATTACTCCGAGGAAAATGACACCAAAAAGCGCCTCGAGCACCGACGATGGGCCGACGTAATTAGCGCCGCCGCAAGGACCTTTGAAGGCGACACGCACGACTCTTTCCCCGTCGCCAGATGTAAAAGGGCCATTCCGAGATGTCTTTTTCGGAAAATCAGGGGAGAAGCATTAGAAGACAGGCGTATGGCTGCTACCGTGCGCAGTCCGGAGTTTCATTTTTCCCTCGTAGGCCTCGGAGATTCATACCCCCGCTAGAGCTACGACAGTCGGACGGCGTCTTCGGCTCCACGTGCATCCGACGAGACTTCGGATGCCTTTAAGACAAAGATGCGCCTCAAACAGGACCCTGCATTGGCGCCGAAGCGGTTGATGGGGACCTTGCAGCGGTTACCGCTCGAGGCGCTAGCAGCCAACCCCCCCAAAGGACCTTCCGATCTGCGAGCTTCAGTGTGGGGAAGCAGAAGGCTCTGGAGATCTCGAGCAACGAGCTGAATTACTTCAGCAGTGGCATATCTCCTCCACAGACTGATACGTAGCAAGGTTGAAAAGGCGCACGGTAAGGAGAAGGGAGATCGTGAGTGTGTTAGCATCAGGGTGTCTGCACCTGAAACTGAAACTCGTTATTTTTTGATAATTCCACTGACTGAACATTTGGAATTACAAAAACATTTACGGCGGTATTATGTCTATCAGAAAATTGTCATGTCCAGAATTGCAGTGAATGGGAAATGGTGGGATTTCATGGTGGGGTTTGTATTAGCACTCCGATTATGTGTCGCACGATAGTATGTGATGTGGTCACGTCACGTCGCGGCATCAAATCGTCGCTTAGCTCTATGTCATGACATAGCTTTACACCCACTTTTGCTGATGAAGGTGCCATACTGGTCTTTTCCCAAAATGCACCTTACATCTTAGTGTGCTGTGTCCCAAGAGGCCTTGGGATGTGCTTAGTCTAGGATTTGTCATTATAGACACGTAAGCTAGTATGTGTTCAGATTTTATTACGCCGATCCACAACGGACTGTCTTGAGCAGATCAAGTTCAATGTATCCAGGATTGCCTACAGTGAATTTTTCTGTAGCTTCCTCGAAGTGTTTGTGACGAACATGGATCCTGCATAGCCACCTTCATGCCAAAATGTATCGTGAACATAGTATGCAATTAAGCACATATATAACTTTGTTTTTACTTGCCTTTCTGTTGCAAATTTTTAACAATAAAATATAATGGATATCCGTGTTTAAATAGATTCACCCTGTTTATTTTTCTATGTTTTTTTTTATGTCTTTTTTTTTTTTTTGGCAGGTTGTAGCAGCCTGAAGATTGTGTAACCTTGCAACCGAGTACGATCGAGAGACAAGACATGTTGAAACCTCTTAAAAATTTCTTAGGACGAGAACACACTGGCGCTGCATCTATGCGGTGACCCTGGAACTGCATTTCACAATAGCAGTGCTTTGTGTGATTTCCGAGTCAAACTGCGTAATACCTATGAGAAAGGCTCATTTATAACATTGACAAAAGTTTTTTGAGCCAAGAAAGAGGATAACGTGCGGAGAAATAGAAAATATGCACGGACCGCCAAGTTTACAGTGCTACCCAGTAGATGGCGCCAGTGTGTCCTCTCATCGTAAGAGATATTAAAAGGTTCCAAGGAACTCGGTTCGTGTGAATGGGCCTTTAGAACCGAGTGCTTTGGAACTTCTTAAAACCTCTTACAACTAGAGGACACACTGGCACGCCATCTATTGGATAGAAGTGTAAACTTGGCGAACGGCGTATTTTCTCTTTCTCTCTCGCATTATCCTCTTTCTTGGCTCAAACTTTGTCAGAATAAACAAGCTTTTCTCATAGGTAGCTACATACATTTGACCTCGGAAATCCTGCAAAACTTTTGCTCTTGAATCTGTTCAGGTCACCGCATAGATGGCGTCTGCTTGCCAGGTGTTCTGTCGTCCTAAGAAATTTTAGAGAATTTCAGCGGGTCTTGTCTCCTCTCGATCGTACTACGGTTGCAAGTGTGTGAACGGGCCTTGATTGTGTAGAGGTTTTGTTCAACATTTATTGCAGGGTTGCGGTACTAGCGCTCCGGTTTCTTTGAACGGCTGTTGCAATGAATGTTCTCAGTATCAAGTTTTCAGATATCAAAAATATAACTTTTTATGTATAAAACCCAGATCAATTTATCTGACAAAAAGCAATTAGTGGTTGTTTCTAGTCACAGCTCACTGATCTCAGTAACAATTGCTGGATCACGCTTCCCGCTCCCGCGAGTGAAGCCACCAGACGGCCATCTTGCACGTAGACGATTTGCGGTTTTGCTGAGCCTTACAAAGGTTGGCGGCAGCATGCTGAAGAGCACGTTTTTTTACTCGTTCGTCGTCATTCATTGAAGATTTTTAAGACCCTGTCTGAGGCTTGGTTGTTGAGAGCACGTGGAAATTTTTACGGAAGCGCAGTGCAGCAGGAAAAGCCACAACAGAAAGATTTTGTACTAATGATTTGATTGCTATAAGTCTCTATAGTCGGTTACAAGTCAAGAAGGTAGCGGCAAATGCCCCTCAAAGGGAATCATATATCCCTCCGCCACCTCCCCATCCAATAGCGTCCCATCGTTTCCGTGACGTCGTGGCCAACGCGGGAGAGGGTTTTGCCTTGCTTTGAATATTTGCTTTATCTTTCGACCTTGACTTGGCGTTGTGGAAGCCGCGAGAGGGAGATTAGAAGTCGTTTTTGTTTCCGATGGAAACAAAAACGACTTTGGGGATTAGCTTCCCCCTCCGTGGATACAAAGGCCACTTTCAGGGGCTCGGTTTCCTCTCCGATGAATACAAAGGTCGCTTTCTTAAAAAAAAAAAAGGGGGGGGGGGGGGTCGGAGACAAGTTGGCATCACTCTGTAGCCATTATCTATTCATTGAAGCGGAACAAGGGGTGTTTCCAGGGAACTATTCTTTCGACTGCGGATGGATTTCAAACGGTCGCATCACGATTATGGGAGGAGCTTCTCCTACCTTCTTGACTTGTAACCGACTATAGTAAACCAAAAACGCTGCTGATGTTGCCATAGAGTTATTATAATGCTACGCTAGAGGTTCAACTGGTGCTAGTGTGCTGCTGCAAATTGAAGCAGACAGCAACCGGTCAGAAATTGACTTCCGTGTGCATTTCTATGGGAAAAGCAAGTGCATTTTCTCTCTGCGCTCGATTATAAGAGCAAATATCACTAATTATTTGTACGTACCAGGCACATTGGAACATTTCTCAGTCACGCGAACAAAATAATTGGTCAGTTGCTGCGTTTTTATTTGAAATTTGCGGCATGAAAAACGGTGCTAAAACCGCTTCGTACATGTATTTATGTGCACTGCATCGGACACTGTTAACGTGAACACGGCGTAAACACTTTCCAGCATGGGGGATATACATGCCAAACGAGCGAAGGACACGTGGAAAACCAAGAGAGCTAGACGGCAAGAACTATGCAGTAACACTGGATAAGTAGTACTCCTTGTGCATGCAGACGAGTCAAAATAAATTGAGAGCCACGTAATATAGTCAGATTTGCAATAAATATGTACTGCTTTATTCTTTCTGCTCATGAATATGTGTGAAGATACTTGTTTTGGGTTCAAACCATCACCCGCACAGCTCCAAATATTTGCAAATAGGGAGAAGCCAGAGAGCAGGTGCCCGATAAAAACTGCCCGACATAGGATACAATAAAAAGACACACCTTGCGTAGCTCATGTGCTTTATTTTCTGTGTTCGAATGTTTTTTAACTGATCGTAAAGATACACGACGGAGTCATTTTCATATAATGACAGGACGGGCATATTATAGCAATATACAAGGTGTTTCAGAGAACTCGGGCCAATTCTCTCCTACGGAAACTACTCATCGCAACGAAAAAAGGCTTCTGTCGTTTTAGTCCTGGGCCAGGGGCCCATTTAGGAAAATTATTAAAGTCCGAGATAATTAGGTTGTTAATTATTTTTGCGTAATTAACTTTCTTAATATTGTGTTTAAGGGCATGGTTTTAATTAGAAAATTGCTCAGCATCGTCGAAAAACACTAAAGCAACAAATTGCAGAACGATAGAAGGCACGCAAAGTATTTTACGGCTTTCTAGAAAAACCTCACAAATTCGACGGGTTTTAAAGGGGCCCTGCAACAACTTTTGACTGGTTTTTAATTTGCACCGAACCTGAGCGCACTGAACGTAGTAACTTAATGAAACTTTTCTTTTCTCAAATTTCGCTTTATTTTAAAAGTTATAGGCAAATTAGAATTACAAAAACAAGCAAAAAATAACCTGCTTCATGACGTCGTAGGTCCTGGCTTGAGTGGCCGTGAACCAGAAGAGGGTTAGTGAGCCATTCGAGCGCTCACGGCTGCCGCACTCCGTGTCGACGGCTCGAGAGGGCACGCTAAACCGTGTTTGGATAGGTTGTATGCAGCGGGCGGCCAGGGCGGCTCGCATTGCATTTGCTGCGCGATGAAAGACTATTTCGGCATAACACTTCATTGGCCACAAACGACAACAAACACGGGGTAAAGATCACTTCAGAACGGGAGCCAGTTCGCGCTGCCATACCGCCAAATGGCCAAATCGCCAAGCAGGGCCCGCGCCGCGCAAAGGCCTTCGGGACGCTCGGAGCCGGTCGCATCTTCAAGCCGGTATACGACCGCAGCGCCGCGCGTACATCCGGGACCTTTCCGTGTCGGCGCCTGATCCCACTACTCCTTTCTGGTATGCCGCCGCCTTTTCCACCGCTTGGTGGCGGGTATGTCGACGGGTCATTTCTTGTTTCCGTACTTTATAAACTGCATTTGTTTCTTTTCTGATCTAAAATACTGAACAAGAACTACTTTCATACATAATTGAAACGGTTCCCGACACTTATATTTTGTATCTCGACTAAAAGAAGCTCTTAGCGGCTCTGACCAGTAGTAAGGCCAGGACCTAAGACGTCACATATCGCGCGCTTTCGGCAACGCGGGTCGCCCTCGTAGGTGGAGGAGGTTACCCCGTCGTCCGGTTAAAATATGACGCACTGATATTTAGTTACTCTCTCCGTGCCCGCTGGCTTCCCGAACCCCAAGAGACGTGGAAACCGCAAAAAAGGTAGACGCTTAAATATGATTGCAGGGCCCTTTAAGTTTCGGTTTGTTATCGGAGCGCATCTCGGCCCCGGCGGGCACTGCGCCCAGTGGAGAAAGAGTGCAACCAACCTCTGCTGCGCTGTCATCGCGCGACGCAGCAGAGGCTGGTTGCTCTATTTCTCCACGGGGCGCGGTGCCGTCGGGGCCAAGATGCGCTCCGATAGGAAACCGAAACTTAAAACCCGTCAAATTTGTTCAGTTTTTCAGAAAGCCGTAAAATGCTTCGCGTGCCTTCTATCGTTCTGCAATTTGTTGATTTAGTGTTTTTCGACGATGCTGAGCAATTTTCTAATTGAAACTATGCCCTTAAACACAATAATAAAAAAGTTAATTACGCAAAAATAATTAACAACTTAATTATCCCGTACCTTAATAATTTTCCTAAATGGTCCCCTGACCCAGGACCAAAACGACACGAGTCTTTTATCGTTGCGATGAGTAGTTTTCGCAGGAGCGATTTGGCCTGAGTTCTCTGAAACACCCTGTATAAGCGCCACCGGAATGCTACCCGAACCTTGAACACGCTTTATATTCCTTCCGATTGTTATTTTGCTTAGATTCGTCACTCATTTTTACATACCTGCCATGGAACAGAGGTTAGGGCCTGAAATATAGTTTAACATCGGTCAGTGGTAAAGAAAAATGCTGTAACTAAAGCAATTATACACTTTCACAATACCAATAAGGGTACATACTATCCGGTACACCCGAAAAAACAAAAGTTATTCATGTTATTTTCTGGTGAAGAGACACAGGAGCACCACAAAAGTAGACTGGTTGCTGTTTGCTTCAATTTGCCTCCCGGAAGTCGCGTAGACATTAGAGCTGAGTTGAACCTCTAGCGTACATTATAATAACTATGAATGCCGCTTCCTTTTCCTCCTTCCTTCCCCCCCCCCCCCCCCCCCTTTTTTCCGTCGCTACTGGACACTGGATCAAGCCCGTTTGTGGACCGTCCCGCCGCGGGTCCGGCGAAACTTGCTTACGACGAGTTGTGCCTTTTTCTGCGACACTAAGTACGGTTACACAGGGTCTTAGAAAAACGTCTTCGGCGAATGACGACGAACGAGTAGAAAACGTATCTACAGCACCCTGCCGCCAGGCTCTACAACGCTAGCAAAACCGTAAATGTCTACGCGCAAGATGGCCGTCCGGTGGCTTCCCTCGCGCTGCAGTGAACAAGCGGGGAGGCGCGATCAGAGCTCTGGGCGCGATCAGTCAGTCTGCGATCAGTGTCGCAGCTCTAGGCAACGTGTTCTAGTAACGTTGGCTCCAGGCCTCACCGAGCTCCAAATTTGTAACAAAATACGAGCGTTTTCTTCTCTCGCTGTGAAGAAACCGTGCAAGAACCCCAGACCGAAAAAGAAGCATAGTTTGAAGGCTAATCCCGATCCAAAGCAATCCAAAGTCAACTTGTTAAAATGGCGGAAGACAGTCGTTCCTCGGATGCTCCAACGAAAGATGACATGTCCTTCCAGTCGGAGGGAAATAACAACGCAACCAAATCTTACAGTTCATCGGAAAGAAGCAGAAATCGAGAAAATTCTGACTCGATTATGGAGGGAGCGCTAGAAATTGGAGAACACTACATGGTCCGTCGCTGCGACGAAACTTGGCGTGAGTTGGGATGGAGCCGCCTTGTGTCAAGCAATCGTTGGATAAACGATAGTTACCTTCCCTCGTTACTGCTTCTATTCATTGACCTATGAAAACAGTTCTTTGTATCTGACAATTTGATCTTTGCAGACCCCGCGGAAATTATTCAAGTTCGGCCCTGCGACCAAGATGTCGGAAAATGGGAGTACTACGTTCATTACGAGGGCTGTAAGTTTTTCCGTTTCTGGTTTGTTTTCACGTATTTGTATGGGTATGATGTAGCAATTTATGAGAATTGTGTACAGTAGAGGACACGAATTAAAAGTTATTATAGTCGGTGACAGGTCAAGAACGAAGTGGAAGCTCCTCCCACTCTCTTTCCACTTCAGCGGAGCGAACGGTGGAGAAGGAGGTCGCCTCCTCACCCGCGTTCGCTCCACTAAAGTGGGAAGAGGTGAGAGGAACTTCTACTTCGTTCTTGACCTGTCACCGACTATAGTAAGCTAGACGGAAACTGACACAGACCGCAGTCGCCGGATCTCTATGACGTAACGGTGCGTGCGCGTACAGCAACTTGTTCGATAGTTACTAAGGTGATGGTTTAGCAATATACTGGCAGTGTGTAGGCCAGATTGTCTTCTACTAAGCCCTCGAAACTTAAGGGCGCGAGAAGTGTTTCAGTAAAATTGTGATTAGTTAAATTTTTGAGTCAACTTCTCTTAACTTCCTTTAAAAGCCTCCGAACACCCAGAATGTTTTTCCTGAATAATATTAAAGGGTAACTGCAAAGAAAAAAAAGTGTATTTTTAAACAGCCTAATATGGACAAGCATGTCACAAAACAATTTTCCGCTAAAAACAAAATTTCTTACAGCAATATTTATGGCAGCGAGACTAATTTTAGTTTGCGGCTATTTTAGTCCGTTCCAAATTGCGCGCCACGAAGTTGGTATTATGCGTCCGCGTAGTGGCACGCCTATAACGTCGGAGTGACGTTATAACAACCGTTCTCGCGTGCGCCGAAGAGCGGGAGATTTCAAAAGGTGGAGAAGTTGTGACCCCCGACTAAATTGCGTCCTGTGATGTAAATATAGCTAGAAACAAATTGTTTTTGTCGCAAAAGATTTGTTTTGCGGCATGCTTGTCCCAATTAGGCTGTTTAACAGCCACCTTTTTTCTTTGCAGCCTACCCTTTAGCGTCGCGAACACATTTGCATCGATTCGTCGCAGTACTCAAAATGAGTCTCGCACCCCAAGTGTTGTAAGCATTTTTTCTTTTATTTTATTTTTTTTCGCAATGTGTTCTTTTTAGGCACCACAATTTTACTTTCCTTTTAGCTTCAGTGATAATTTTTGCATCTTGCAGACAACCGTCGCCCTGGACGAGTGGGTGGACAGAGACCGCTTCAGCCTGTCTTCGTCGCAAAAGGAGGAAATGAAAGAACCCGATGACGCAGGGTGACTGCATCGAGCAGTCCGATAGGAAGATCCACGAGGAACCAGAAGAGGCGCCACGACGAGATCAACCACATCCAGAAGGTGGGAGCACCTCTTTTTCTGCAGGTTGTCGTTTGTTTGTCAACGACAGCATTCGTTGTCATCGTCGTTTATCGATCCTTGGGTGTAATGCCCAAGTGGGCATTACGCGAGAGGAGAAAATCTGTCCGTCATTACAGTCATGTCTCGCGAATACGGACCCCGCTAATGTGGGTACCATACTACCATAGAATACCACGCATCCACCCATTCCATACTAAGCGCCCATTGCCAAATTTGTAAGATCTGAGAAAATATGCACAGTACATCTATATGTAAAATTGATGACTGGACAAGTACCCAGCTTTCATGTTTTCGAGATTATCTCTAAATCTTAGTGGGCGCTTGCCCATCTCTTTTGGTATATAGATAAAGTTTTGAGGGACAAACAGGGTAAACACATATATATATATATATTTTGTCTCATTATTATAGAGTAGGCATGTTATGAACAATTTTGGTGGGAATCGAGGTGTCCATTGAGACATTACTATGTGAAAGCAAACTTGTTAAGGCTGAAGCTTGGGCTATAAATGCGTTATAAACATGGTATATGTATTCGCTACCATGGGTTGGTGTATTCGTGAGACCCAATTTATCCCAATATCTTTCAAGTTGCTATGTTCACGGAAATTAGGCCCTCGTGAGAATTAGGTCGTATACAGTATCTGTCTTTTGTCACCTTTTAATATTCATAATTTGTAAACTATGGCTCTTTAAACTGTTATCCTAGTGCAGCACTCAGTGTCGGTTTCTTAGTAGAGCAATAAGGAAGGCACAATATACCAGTGATGGAAGTGCTGCGTCATTTGCGCCAAATTGCCTGTGAGCTAAAGTCTGCCACATCTTGCGCCAAAGTGCCATTTTGGCTAAGAATTGCGCCACACCTGCTCCAAAATGAGCAAAAAAGAAAAAAATAAAATTTTTTTTTAATTGGTATTTAAAAAGTAGAAAGAAAGAAAAACGGTAGAAATATGTATTTCACAGCGTTTCTACTCACCATATACGTTGTTTCATCTAAGGTCAGAGCACAGTCGACGGCTCGAGCATGTACAAGACGAACACACATTGTAAAAGCGCAACTCACGGGACATTCGCTGCCTTTGATTGGTTTAATCGATGAAAGGACACGTACAGGAAGATGGTCGGATGCCTCGATGTCGCGCTTTGACGTTGTTTGGTTAATCCCATCGACTCGTATACATAGCGTCGGCTGCGCTTTATATTGAAGTAAAACGAAGTTTTAAGATTGCTCGACCACGCGCGCTGGTCGGTTGATGCGCTGGCGATGGATCACCGACATCCTCTAGTATTTCAGAAGATGTCGGCGATGTCAGTAGCCAAAAAGTCGCGACAAAACATTGCAAAATAGTACAGGATAGGCTACTGCGTTACCAGACAGAACCAGGCTCCTGTACTCGTGGTGAGTTCAGTTGATTATTGTTCTGCCGGTATGCCTCCGTGGCGCCTCTCACCAGCCCATGCGCGCCGAGCTTCACCGCTCTTGCACCAGTGCTAAGAGTAGCTGCTGGCATGGGTGAGCGTCTGGTGTAGCACGATATACATGCAAGCTACGCTCATTTATATTGCAGGTCCACATTCTTTGATCTCGATTATATGATCTTGTTTTCAAATGCTGCGTCAAAAAGAAAGAAAAACACACGGTGCTTTATTTGAATAAATGTAGCGCATAGAGTAGGTTTTACATAACATTTGTGAGTGGCTTTTTGCAATTTTTAATTATCAAGTCTTGAGTTTAGTAACGATTAAATTTAGAAGGCGCATTTTTACTGATAGATGTGTGAGCGATTATGTTGGCTTTGGTGGAATTTTATAGAAACAATACATAGAAGGCTAAATAAACTACCGGTGTAAAAGTGAGGGAGAGATGCTTTATCTTAACTAAAGTGTGATTCATTTCTTATCAGTTTTTTTTGTTTTTTGTATCCATTCTAGATGGAATTTACTCTGAACAGAGACTTATTTCTAAAAACAAAGCTCTATGTACCTTTTGTCACCTATTTGTTCTTATTACAAAAGGTAATAAGCAATATGCCCCAGTATCAAAGAGAAACCCTCCGTCATTATCATATATAAACTTATTTAGAGATGCAATCAGTTTTTTTTTTTCAAGTGATATGCTAACAGATTTTGGCATCTGCTCCAAAAGTGTCAGTGGCTGCCCCAAACGAATACTTTGCCTGCTACAGAACCTGCTCCAAAGGGTCAAATGCCGCTTCCATCACTGATGTACTCTAAATTATATGCATATACTATTCTTTTTTCCTTTCAGTAATGAAGTTTCAGTTGCGAGTCAGCGCTTGTCCCGTCTGCGTGTTTCTTCTCCTTCGTCCGTGTTTGTTTTCGCTGTTTTACATTATGATCAATATACTCTAAAGGGCTTCATTTTCGGGCTCAGTATTTTGTAAATTTTGGTGAGTGTCAATTTCAAAACTATCTTGCAGTCACGAAATTTCGAGAATTGGAGTGATACGCTATAGAATCATGGCCATGGGGCGATATATCTGCAAGATAAAATTTTCACAACATTTTTTTAAGTCGTAAAAGTTGTGAACATTAAGTTGTTTACAGTAATTTGTTTGGTAAACTTTCTTCTTGGATCATTGACATGTTGGTTTCTAAAAGCCTCCAATATTCCTCATTCTGTGTGCCGAACAGACGTACGCCGAAATGGACCCCACAACAGCAGCATTGGAGAAGGAGCACGAAGCTGTGAGTACCGAACCTCCACTTTTGCCTAGCCTCTTACGGCTTTTAACCAGGTACAAAGCAGTTATGAGCCAACCGGACTAAAACTGTTTTACAGCTACGGCTGTCAGTCGGAGCTTCCCCGGGGAATTGCGTGGTCGTCCTTCGCGAAATCTGCAGGTGTCTCGAGAATGCATGTGCAGCGAGAGCATGCGTCAAAAAGGAACGAGCATGTGCTGAAGTCCAGGCGTTCGTAAAAGGCACCCTGCAGTTTTTACTGTGACAGTAGCTCCGTTCGATTTATTTGCACCTCCTGGACCGGTGCAGGAAAGTGTGGGGCCGTGCACTTCCCGGTCGTATTTCTATACACATACCAGAAGTACACTGCCATACACATTTCTGCACTGGTGCAAGAGGAGCAGGGAAATCAAACGAACTCAGTGGCTGTAACCGACACCCTGCTGTGCCGGCGCATGCGCACGACCATCCGAGCAGACAAGCTTGCATGCCGTACAGCTAGACGTTGTAGGAAATCGCGTACCGCTGCCAGTATGCCAGATCCCGCGTGGTCCGTCAAACAACCCGAGTCCAACCTGGTTCTTTCACGGGAGCGGGATTCCGCTCCCTTTTATTGATTCAGAAAACACAATGCTCAAAACACTCAAACTAAACTACAAATACACGCGACATTACACACATATTTACACTTGCACATTAAGCCAAGGCTAAACACAAAGAGGGCCCCCAGGCCTCGTGTCCCGCGATTACCCGAGATCCAGTCGCACGCACTTGCCTGTTCTCGGTACCGCCTGGAGTCCTCAGAGGCTGTTCGCCCCCCGGTCCATCGTCTATATCTCGATGGCGAGGAGGTTTCTCCTTGCCCGCCCTGGGCGCCTGCAGCGCCATCCAGTGGCTAGGAGAGAAAGCGGCACGTCGGGAGCCGAGTCGAGATCCCGATTGATGACGCGGCGACACGACCATGTGATCGTGTCCGAAGTGAGGCAACTGCATAGCCGCCTCGCGGCAACGATGCCAGAGTGGTTTGATGGGCGCCCTCGTGAATACACGGTGCGCCATAACATAACTTCAGTTACAGCGGGCCGAAGAGGCTCGTCGTAGACGGGCTACGGATCAGACGAGGGCGTGGAACTGAGAGCGGAAGTAAAATTGGCGTGAAGATCCTTGGGATCGTGCTCGAGAGAAGGTGCAGAAACGACAATGACGCTGCAACGACGGCGAATTACGCATGCGCTGAGCTGCTGTCACTGTGACGCACGTTGCACAATGACATAACTGTGCTCGGATTCTTTATGAAACAAATTACATCGCGGCATTTTTTGCGGCATTCGCAAACATATCTTTAGACCCGCTCGTGATGAAAACGTGAAGCAACGACATAATTTTATTTACAGGCTAATTGGAAAGAAAAGAGAGGTACAGGGTTCGTACAGATCCTTGAAATCCTTGAATTCAGTGAAATCTTTTCAAGGGACCTTGCATCTCTTTGAAATTAGCAATGCTCCTTGTATTCCTTGGAAATTGAGAAATGAACATGTTTCTTTAGCAAATCATAGCAGTTTTAGAAGTTTTCTCACAGAAGGTGTACGTGGAAGCATGGACCCGGAGCGCAAGCAGTCAAATAACATTACCAAAAAATAAAACAATAAAGCGGGGCATTTTTTTTTAAACTTTGATTTACATGAACGGGGATACTCTCCGCTTCTCTTGACTCATACAAGCCGCAGTGATGAGTGTAGTGGCACGCAATGATATCGTGGGGGAAAAGCACTCGCCCGGGTGCCTTGGCAACCGACATGGTAGCATACTTTTATTTTTTTGCTGGATGCATCGCTGTCAGACTCTGACCACCGAAAAATGTGAATTTTTTTCTCATAAATGTGCCTGCTCCGTGCGCAAAAAAACACAGTTTTCGTCGTGAAGCTGCCATCACTTGCGTGAATCGTCCTCATGATTGCGTCATGCGACATCCGCCCGTTCTAAAGGGCGCTTCAATCTATGTATAACCTAAGACGTTCCATGTCATCACCACTTTTGCTTTTTGTTGCCCTGAATTTTGTCTTCTGACACCCTTGAAATCCTTGAAAGGACCTTGAATTTTGCATCAAAAGTTCTGTACGAACCCTAGAGGTAGTTTCTCATGCAAATTTGTAGTCACGTGCAAATAGTGGATTTTGAGTTTGAAGCGAACTCAAAGCGAATAGTGGTTTTGGCTGAATATTTTCTAATCGAATATAGAATAGTTTCTCCAAGCCTTTCACTACTGTTGCACCATGCTCAAACGAAAACCCAGCTAAACTCGTGAAGGTTGTTCCCAAGCTTACTCATTTGTCCATTTATAAGCTAATTTTATTCTAACTATATTTAGACACTGTGACCACAGAAAGTGTAACGCCTTGGGATGGCAAGTATACAACAGATTTGACATAAAATGAAACTTGTAGAGATGCCCAGCTATACCTAATTGAGTGGATTTACAAACCTTACTATATGCAAATATTCTTTCTTCAATCTCGAATTCGAAAAAGAAAATGATCACAAATGATGAACGCGGGTTGTCAGGACATCTCTACCTACAGCTGCATAACAGCCACAGTTTATTTTTGCAATATTTTACTGCAATGTAGATATCAACATTCACAGAGTTTGAGTTTCTCTTTAAATGCACTAAGGCACGCACGTGCACCATCCCGCTTTGAAAGTGGCTTTTCTCCCAAGCACGCAGTTGCGTTTATACTTTTCCAAGCGTTGATCACGGCGGGTTACCCCGTTAAGTGCGCATCATACCGAGCAGTAGGTGCGCTGCGGAGAAGCAACACCGGCAGAGCTCGCTTTCACGGGTGTTGCTTCTCCACAGTGCACCCATGCTCGGTAAGAAGCGCACTCAACGGGGCAACTCTTCGAAAAATGTGAATATCGCAGTTCATCTCGAAGCGAACATCGAATAGTGTATTATTTCGAAACTACTATTCGAAATTTGGAATATTCTCGCAACACTACTAGTAACTTGTATTTTTTATAAAAAACCTTTTTCTTTCTTTCTTGGATTTTGTGAAATTTGTTTTTGAAATAAGACTAAAACCTATATTTCAAGCTTTTTTTTTCATTATTCAAGAGATTGTAAAAGAATCATCAGTGTATTAAGAGTTCGTAAAAGAATCATACAGGTGTATTTTATTTAGTTTGGTTGTTACTGTGCTTATTTAAGTAAGGGTTTTACTGTTTAAAATGAGCAAGGCCTGTCGTTCCACTTTCTCGGGAGCATGCTGATGGCCAATCACCGCAATTGACAACAAGATTCCAGCGATTGACGGGACAAAGAAAACGTGTTCACATGAAAATACTCTCTGCGCGGATGGCATTTTTACGAAGAATCATGTTCTCGACTTTGTTATTTGTTACGTTTCTGATGCGGAAAAAGATGATTGACTTTGTGCATGTTTTGTGGGCAAGCAGATGCAAGGGCCTTGTTCATATGTAGTGCATCTACTACTCAAGTAAATATGGCATGACAAAATGCTGTATGAGGGGGAGGGGGAGGGGAGGCTCCAGCAAAACGGAAGATTCCGGGGAAAGCCCAGGCCCCATGCCCCCCTCCCCCCTGGCTATGTGCCTGATACTGAGGTGAAATAGCTCAAACACAAAGATAGGAAGAAGGACAGGGCAGAGCGCTAACTCGTAACTAGTAATTTTACTACAAGCAAAGAAGGAAAAGAAGAAAACATTGCATTCCACACCTTCGATTTCCTGAAGTTGAAAATGGGGCCCCTCTCCCGTGCAAAGGTGATCAGTCATCAAAATTCCTAGTTGCAAGTTAGCACTGTGTCCTGTCCCGTTCTTTTTCCTATCTTTGTGTTTGCTTATTTTACCTCAGTATGCACCTCAATTCTTCATTGATTTAGCTCATAGAAAACTCCCTGTTTTTGACTGGATCCAATTTATCTCAGCTTCATTCAGGAACAGCCTGATTGAGAGTTTTCCTTATGTATGGTTAGACAACGACCCTTGCGTTAGTGGAGTTGCATGAGCCCCTTCAACTGTATTTACTTCTTCTCACCACTCTTGTAATCCTGCTTTGGAATCAGAATTTGGTGTCTGTGTGATGAACGATTGAAATCTTTGATTTGTGGGGTCTGTTGGCTTCTGGCAGATAACGAAGGTGAAGTACGTCGACCGTATCCAGTTTGGCAAGTACGAGATCGACGCCTGGTACTTCTCCCCATTTCCCGAGGAGTATGGCAAGGTGCCCAAGCTTTGGATGTGCGAGTACTGCCTCAAGTACATGAAACTCGAGAAGACCTACCGCTACCACATGGTGAGCAGGCGCCCCTTGTCTTTGTTTCCGGCTTGGAGTCGTCGGCTCTGTGCCGTATTTACTTGTCGAAAAATTCCCGATTCCTTGCCATGTTCTAGGGGTGAACTGTGGTGACAGCATGATTTCACCATGTTGACATGGTGAAATCATCATGTCACGTGAAGAAATTTTCTTGACAAATTTAGCAGAGAAATTTTGCGCTAAATCTATTGGGGGACCTTGTGAAGTCACGTGACTATGTGAGGTCACAGTGTCACGTGATCATACCTCGGCAAACCTCACTCATGAGGGCCCTCACTCACCCTCATATTCACAGGTGAGGTGAGGGTGAGTGAGTTTCTGAACCAGGAAAATTTATGAGTGTGAAGGCTCGTTCACACACGTCGGTTGCATGCGACTGCGTCCGTTGCAACCGGAGCGACCGGAACGACCGCTCTGCGCCGCGCGTACACACACCTGCAACCAGTGCAACAAGCGCAGCGGGTCGTCAGCACGGCGACCGCTTCTACGCCGCCGTCAGCTGTTTCAGCGGCGCCTCTAAAAAGGGGACGCACTGCCACTCAATGCCGTAACAGAATATAGACAGACAGTTTTCTATAGCCTAAAGCTTTATTATTTTTTTTTTCATGATAAACTTGCAGGGTACTGTGGACGAAAAAAAGAAGAAAACGATGCAGTACGCGGTCTTGGACGATCAAGACTCTAATACACGACTTCGCCAATAGTACAAATCTCGCCACACGCCTTTTCTACGATTATAATAGACGATGTAATCTTAGCAGCGATATAGCAACGTAAAAATATGATTTCGTGATCAGACAGACGTTGCGAGCGTTCAGGATTGCTAACACTAATCACTTTTCTCCGGTGATGAAAACGCAGTGAAAATTCGCATCCTTTATACGGTACGCGCCAGTAATACCTTGAACTTGAGCACAGGCATGAAATGCGCCAAATAAGAAATCCGGGCGATGTTCGAGGACACAATTGCTTAGAAAGCACCACTGTAGTCGAAGTAAACAAACACGACGGCACGGGCGTTTCTGCTGTCTTGAGTGTGCCGCCACGACATTGCCGCACGAGTAGGTGGATCTTCCCTTCTAGTACGTGCTGGGTTATCATAGCGACACACGACGAAAATTCACAGTCAAGGGTAGCGCTTTTACGCGGAACGATGAGCTTTCACCACGCCGTCCACGTCGACGGTCACCACCGACGCCATGTTCGCAGATAGAAGGAGCCGGCCCGCGACCGGCATGCAACGCGCGCGACCAGTTCTCCTCGACCTGTGATTGGTCTGTCGTTGCGGTTGTTTCGGTTGTTTCCAACGCAGCGGGGAAAGTTGGGCTCGCTCCAACTCCTTGCGTCGTGAACAACACGTGCGGGCGTCCCTCCGTCGCTATGGCAACTGACGGTTGGAGACCCTTGCAACGGTCGTTTCGGTTGTTCCAGTCGTTCCGGTCGCTACGGACGCATGTGTGTGAACGGGCCGTGAGGGCGAGTGAGGGCCGTGAGGGCTGTGAGGACCGTGAGTGCTTGAGGGCCGTGAGTGCGTGAGGGGTGTGAGGGCCATGAGTGCGTGAGGGCAATGAGTGGCGTGAGGGCCATGAGTGCATGAGGGGTATGAGGGCCGTGAGGTGCATGATGGGTGTGAGTGCCATGAGCGCGTGAGGGCGATGAGTGTCTGAGTGGCATGAGTGCGTGAGGGCGGTGAGTGTGTGAGGGGTGTGAGCGCCATGAGTGCGTGAGGGCGGTGAGTGCGTCGCCCCCTTCAGATGGGGCAACTTTCACAGCAATTTTGGTGTTGCTGGCGGGTTGTTCCCTAGCTTTGCCTAGATCGACACGAATTGCTGAGATCGGGTCCGGCTCGAAACAAGCGAGCAACTCGGAGCAATCCGAAGACTTTTGAAGCGGCTGCATCCAATCAGGGACGCAATATTTTCATGTGATACCTTGTGCCGGTGATGATGACAACAAAAGACTTGGTTCTGGTTTGAAATTGATCGTTTTTGGAAATCAACTGTTTCAGAAAGATGCATTAGTATTGCATCTTTCATCTTGCATCTGCACGAATACACGCTTATAGTGCGTAATTGTGTGTCTAAATAGTGCAAGAAAAATAAAATTTCATGATGATGATTGCAACCTGCAGCTATTGGTTGCTCCGTGTGAATGCGGGCGGCCCGTGTTGCTGGTGTTGCGACGTCAAGTTTCTGGGTCGAAATCGCCCCATCTGAAGCGGACCTGAGTGGCTTGAGGGCCATGAGTGCGTAAGGGGCATGAGGGGTATGAGGGTGGTGAGGGGCGTGAGGGCCATGAGTGAGTGAGGGGCATGAGGGCCTGAGTGAGTGAGGGCGTGAGAGCGCGTGAGTGGCGTGAGGGCCATGAGTGCCGTGAGGGGCGTGAGGGCCATGAGTGAGTGAGGGCGGTGAGTGCGTGAGGGACGTGAGGGCCATGAGTGCGTGAGAGCCATAAGGTTCAGTGAGGGTGAGTGAAGGGCTGAAGGTGAGTGCGACTGTAAGGATGAGGGTGAGTGAGGGGCTGGAGGTGAGTGTAGCTGTGAGGGTGAGTGAGGGGCTTAGGTGAATGTGGCTGTGAGGGCCGTGAGTGCAAGTGATGGGTGAGCTGCATGATGCCGACCTCTGCACGTGATACTGTGGTTCCCCTTTAAATTTAGTGGGCCCCGACTTGAAACACACTCTGGTATCTGCTGTGAAACCTCGCCAATAATGGCTGCTGCCATAAAATTTGCAAACTGTTCACGAACAATGTCTTAAGAGTTAATTTCCATCATTATATCCATGGAGTAAACATAGATATGGGAGGCCTAGAGAGTGCTTCTTTTTTTTGCAAAAATGGAATTTCGGCACAATGCTAGATGTGTAGAGTGTCGACATCGAAGCATATACATGGAACTTTTATGTGAGTTATGCTGTCCAGCGTCATCCTTTGCAAAGTTGAAAAGTAGATGCATGAACTTTGCTCATAAAAAATGGTAAGCTTATTTGCATAAATGCAGCATGTCCACGTGTAGGCAATGTTCTTTGTTTTCGGGTAAATTTCAGATATTCCCAACCCTTGCCTGTTTCCTTAAAGACTATAGATTAAACTCACTTTTTTTTATTGCAAATACAGGAAATTGTTAACCTATGAAGCTCGTCTTTTTTGTACCCTATTTTGGTATACAAAGATTTACCCTGGTAGTTTTGTAAATAATGATGACTGTAGTGACCAATTATTAGAGAAAGCAAACCGCCTAAACATTTTTTTAAATTAAAAATATAAATTTTCAACGCAGAATGTGTTTATGGGCTTGATTTTACTGAAAAAGTGTAACGCTCGAGTGCGAAAAAAGCGTTACACTCAGGCAAAAGCAACATAAAGGATACATAGCTTGTACCAGGCATTGGATAAGCATCCAAAGCATATAGAAGGCATAATTGGTCACGTAATAACCCCTACATGATAAGTACTAGAAACACACAATCGAAACCAGAAAGATTCACCAAGGAGCTCAGCGGGAATCGAACCCCGGCCCATTGGATCCACAGTCCGACATCTTTGCTGGGCGCCGCAAGTAGCTTTTTCTTCTTTATTTTCGGCGCCAGGAGCAGGAGATGAACGACAGTGCAAGCAACTGAACTAAGTATGACTTGCAGCCGACGGTCACCTACAGACACTGTAGCACAGACGACTGTCTCGCGTCACGTCATAGTTGAGTCGAGCATACTTTGTCCTCGGGCAATCATCGGAGGCGAGTTCACTTAGCATGCTTAGCCCAGTTTACTTAGTGTGCAAGGCTACAGGCATTGGCAAGTTATACTTAATTTAGTGTACTTATTCTGCAGGCAACCATTGGCAATGATTCATACTCAGTCCAGGGTACTTACATAGTCCGCAGGCAACCATTGGAGGCAAGTTATACTTAGTCCAGCATACCTACTAACTCCGCAGGCAATCGTCGGTGGCGAGTCATAGATAATATAGTAAGGGTGCGGGCAAACTGGTGAATGTTAACCATGTTGAATAAACCTGAGACTAATGCAGAAATGAACATATAAGTCGAAGGAACAGAAAAGGACAGGACGGCGTTCCTTCGACTTAAATGTTACTCAGTCTCAGGTTTATTCAGCATGGCGAGTTATACTTAGTCCAAACATAATTATGCTTAAATCCAATCACAGCCGACGCCACGATTCGTCGGAGCGATTCAAACAGTGCAAAGAGTATGTAGAGACTCGAAAGCTATGTTATTTATTTACAATATTTACACTGGACAAAATTGGTTGTACGCGGTGCGGCGCAATCGAATTGCCGTATCTCTGTGCGTGGGTCCGTAAGGCTCGCTTATCGCTCCTCTTGTAGCACTGCTTCTTTCTCGTCTCTCTTCATGTAGCTGGTCGCTATAAGTGCGTTGCAACGGCGGTCGTTTTATTTGTGGGTTTGTGATCGCCAACTAAACTAATGGCGCAAGAAAAAAATGCCGGATCGTGGCGCCCTCATTGTACGCGATTCGTTGGTGGACAGCAAACATACAAAAGACAACGAGCGCCGTGATGATGCACTTTTGGCATTGCTCGATTGGCTCCGTCGAATCGCAGCGTCGGCTGTGGTCGAACCTAAAGTGAAACCGAGTATAGACCGCAGGCGGCTGTCGGCGGGGCACGCAGTGGGTTCCAGACAAAGCGTAGCTCCCCACGGGACTCACGACACCACGGGGCGAAGCATAACGTACCGAGGAATAGAGCAGCGGGCGCACGACGTCAGCAGTTTAGACAAGAGTCAATTGATGGAGTAAAGGCCACGACAAACCTCCCTCGCGATTACTTCGGGCTCTTAGTGCACTGAAGTGTACTAAGAGCACTTCAGTTACAACGGTCCTTACAGTCCTAGAGCAGTAAGAATTCAAGGCCCTACATACACCCACTGAAGAAGGAGAACCCATAGAAAACTTCAAATTCAAACATGCTTGTGACACGCTCTACTCCCGAAGAAATTTAAACTTGTCTCGATCATTCTGAAAAACCTGGAGATCTCGAGAGTGTCGTGTGTGCAGCGTATCCGAAACCACTCCCGCGACCAAGCATTTCCAGTCGCAATGCGTGCGTAATACACAGACGACACATTCTGTGCCTCCCGTCGTTTATCGGAATGACCGAGGCAAGTTAACTTTGTTTCTGCAAATAATATTTACGGGTTGTGAAGTACCTTAATTACCTCCCAAAATAAAAATAAAATGACTAATAAATTTTTTAATTCTAAAATTTATAGTGCAAAAACCTAATTTATCTCTAGATAGAGTTTGAAAACTCTTGGAAATCCACCGTGAGCCATATATATGAAAGTTCCTTTGCACTCAATATGCTTGATTTGGAAAAACCAAACGCGTGAATTGTACAAAATACTGAGCGAACTCTAGTAATCATAATCAATTTTTTTCAGGCTTAAAAACATATTGACACCTCTTGATGTACATGGGCGGTTTCATTTGGATTCAGGCAACGAGTGGCAGTCGTATTTTTTATTTTGCTTCAAATTTTTATATTTGGTGGAGCATGTTCCTAGAAGAACAATCTTTTTTATTTTCATGTCCTGAGATGATTCGTTCCTGAGAAAAAAATCTCAAAGAAGCGGGAAAGAACTACGAGGTTTTGACGATTGTCGCGTGTGGCGTATTTAAATCACTCTTGATCTTAAAGTATTGAAAAGAGAACGTCTATATTTTTTAGTGTGATATATAGGCATGTAGGTAAGCCGACATTATAACTGCTATTTATTATTCGTCGCTCCAATTTTTGTAAAAATCCCCAAACATGCCTCCGCGAACAACTGTGACCTAAAATGGGGATTTTATTTTGAGTCGACTATGTTTAGTATCGCTTTTAAAATATTACCACGTGTAAAATCATTCATCGCCTTCCAAATTAAGCAAAGTTCGTGTTTTTATCATGTACGAGTACTGAGAAATAAATTATGAAACAGAGAGGGTTTTCACTTTTTGTTCAACTTCAGCACGCTGTCTAAAAAAAACCCCATTTTTAATTTTTTCTTTTTCTGGCGTTGCGTTCTCTTCACACCCTTCTTTTAGCCAGAATACATTTCGTTAATAGTATTTGCCTTGGTTTTGAGTTTCAAGCCTCTAAAAATGCTAAAAAAGAGCAAATGCCGATGGTGGGATTTAACGATTTTCGTGTGTGGCGTTTTTGAACCACTCTCAATGTCAAAGTATTCAAAAGAGAGTTTCGAAATTTTTCATTGTGATATATATGCAAGTCAGTAAAACGGCATTTCATCTACTATTTATTATTCGTCGGTCCAATCTTTGTAAAAATCCCCAAACATGCCTCCGCGAACAACTGTGACCTAAACTGCGGATTTTTTTGTTAGTCGACTATGTTTAGTTTTGTTTTTAAAATAATACCACGTGTAGAACCTTTCATTGCCTTTCATAATATGTAATATTTGTGTCTTAATCACGTACGAGTACTAAGAAATAAATTATTAAACAGAGAAGGTTTTCACTTTTCGTTCAATTTCAGCACACTGTATAAAAAAACATTTTTAATATTTTTCTTTTGTTTTTTGCTTTGTGTTTTTTACACCTTATTTTATCCAGAATACATTCCGTTAGAGGTATACGCACTGGTTTTGAGTTTTTAAGCCTTTAAATATGCTGAAAAATAATTTGGTTCTGTTTCAACATGAATTTAGCATTAAAAATATAAAATTTCGCATTTAAAAATCTAGGTTTCCAATAGAGAGCGTATTTTACTCTAATGTTTCAAAATATTATACTTTGATATTTCTAACGTAGTATAGATTATGTAGCGCATAGGGTTTAGGCTTGAGGCCCTCCAATCTAGGCACCGGCAGAAATTGTCTGAAAACCCGCTCCCGGCAGTTGCGATTTCATAGTGTTTAGACGTTTGGAATTGCAAACTTGATATTATACGCCTAACGACATTCATGTTTTTGATATGAGTATTTATTCAACGTCCCTCAGATTATTATAATAAAGAATAAAATATACAGCTATAACCCATTAACCCACCATCAGCATTTGCTCTTTTTTAGCACATTTAGAGGCTTAAAACTCAAAACTAGTCCATATAACTCTAACAGAATGTATTCTGGCTAAAAGAAAAGTGTAAAAAACGAAACGCGAAAAAAATAAAAAATATTTTTTTTACTTTTTTTTACAGTGTGCTGAAATGAAACGAAAAGTGAAAACCTCCTCTGTTTCATAATTTATTTCTCAGTACTCGTACGTGATTAAGACACAGACTTTACATAATATGAAAGGCAATGAAAGGTTCCACACGTGGTATTATTTTAAAAACAAAACTAAACATAGTCGACTGACAAAAAAATCCGCAGTTTAGGTCACAGTTGTTCGCGGAGGCATGTTTGGGGATTTTTACAAAAATTGGATCGACGAATAATAAATAGTAGATGAAATGTCGTTTCACTGACTTGCATATATATCACAATAAAAAAGATATCGAAACTCTCTTTTGAATACTTTGACATTGAGAGTGGTTCAAAAACGCCACACACGAAAATTGTCAAATCCCACCATCGGCATTTGCTCTTTTTTTAGCAATTTTAGAGGCTTGAAACTCAAAACCAAGGCAAATACTATTAACGAAATGTATTCTGGCTAAAAGAAGGGTGTGAAGAGAACGCAACGCGAGAAAAAGAAAAAATTAAAAATGGGGTTTTTTTAGACAGCGTGCTGAAGTTAAACAAAAAGTG
Organism: Ixodes ricinus; assembly: GCA_037355805.1. NCBI lineage: Eukaryota > Metazoa > Arthropoda > Arachnida > Ixodida > Ixodidae > Ixodes > Ixodes ricinus. Next base: position 22,156 of record JAZHYW010035955.1, on the reverse strand, counting down.
AAAACCCTCTCTGTTTCATAATTTATTTCTCAGTACTCGTACATGATAAAAACACGAACTTTGCTTAATTTGGAAGGCGATGAATGGTTTTACACGTGGTAATATTTTAAAAGCGATACTAAACATAGTCGACTCAAAATAAAATCCCCATTTTAGGTCACAGTTGTTCGCGGAGGCATGTTTGGGGATTTTTACAAAAATTGGAGCGACGAATAATAAATAGCAGTTATAATGTCGGCTTACCTACATGCCTATATATCACACTAAAAAATATAGACGTTCTCTTTTCAATACTTTGAGATCGAGAGTGATTCAAAAACGCCACACACGACAATCGTCAAAACCTCGTAGTTCTTTCCCGCTTCTTTGAGATTTTTTTCTCAGGAACTAATCATGTCAGGACATGAAAATAAAAAGGATTGTTCTTCTAGGAACATGCTCCACAAAATATAAAAGTTTGAAGCAAAATAAAAAATACGACTGCCACTCGTTGCCTGAATCCAAATGAAACCGCCCACATATATAAATTAGTGCTATGTTCACTGTTATGCTCTCTCTCGGCATTTACTTGCTTCAGAAAAGTGCAACTACAGGCTGTCCCTGAAAAAAATTACAGGGTTTTCTCACCACAAAATAAACTCTGCATTGCTGAATGTTCATTCTCTGCCCGAAAGTAGTGCTAGAGATCCGAACCAAATGCGAAATTTCAGCGCGAATAAATTTCTACAACGCGATAGTGTTAAAAAAGCTTGTGTCGCAAAAAAGCCGGCGTCGGTGACGTGACAGGAAAATCCTGATTGGTCGATAGGCTCATGACATCACAGGCACATTACCACGCAGGAATTTCAAACAACCCACAATCAGGCACGTAGCCAGGATTTTGCTTCAAGGGGGGGGGGGCGTGCGCCCATGACAAATACTGTATGAGGGGGAGGGGGAGAGGAGGCCCCAGCAAAATGGAAGATTTCGGGGGGGGGGGGGGGGGCCCCCATGGGCCCCCTCCTGGATACGTGCCTGCCCACAATGCTCACATGAAATGTGACATCGCACGTGGAATGACAGTGATTAAGAAAGCGTGATATGTACGTGATGCGAATTAAAGGTCACTGCATGTCTCAAATGATTTCACTTTATAAAGTAATTCATTTGCCTTAAAGAAAAATTTGAAGACTTTTAGCGCAAGATTTAAACCCACGACCCTTCGGTTGCTAGGCAGACATGCTAACGACTAGGCCACCCAAGGCACGCTTGCACGTGACTGTGATGGTACGTGGTTCGTGTGTTTACGGTGTTATTAGAAGAACGGAAGACACAGGATGCGTTAGGGAATATTTCATTTGGTGGCGATATAAACATCAGAAGAAAAGAAAAAAACCAAATATTTACACCGCGGCTATTTACAGAACGTTATTGTACGAATTGTCTCTCTCACAGTTTTTTTCCTTGTCACATAGATGGGTAGTGCCGAAGAGGGAGGGTGGAGGGCTCGTCGTTGATGAGCTCGGCAGCAGTTGTTGCTAGCCTGCAGTGTCTGGTTCCCGGAGATATTGGAGCACCCGGTCGCTGCAGTGGTCTTCAGCGCCTCTCGCAGTCCAGTCGGCCTCAGGCAGGCCGGCGCCTTGACCACGAGAGGAGGCAGGGACAGAGTCGGGCCTCAGACGCCTGGTCACGTCGACGGAGGTCCGAACAGCTGTTCGCAGCTTCGCCTTCCGAGTCCGAGCTCTGCTCGCGCTCCGCTCAAGCTCTTTTTCAAAAACCGCGCCATTCCTCGCGCATCTTTTTTCTTTCTTGTCTTCGCGGTGGATCACCCATCACAATGACCCCCTACCAAAGTTTTTTTTTTCTTTGCCTTTGTCTTCGTTTGTAGGACAAAAAAAAAAAAAAACACTTCACATGGGTAGATCCCGAAGTTCCATTTACACGTTCCGCCGCAGGTCGAACAAAACTTTGTTTGTAGTCCTAATTACAAGGTCACACCCTCGTTCAAACAAACGCACCATACAAATATTGCCAACCACGTTCCCCGTAAGGGTCCTCAGCTAATGTCTAAGAAGAAAAGAAAACGTAAAATCACCAACTTGCTTCCAAATAATTGTCCTGAAAGTAGCAAAGCATAATCACAAAAGTTCGAAAACCTGAAGTTTGTTTAGTGTTCACATACACCATACAACTCACTTGCCAAGTGAAAGTTTAAATAGAAAACACAGGAATCGCCAAGACAAAAGTACTAAATCGAAAGACGAAAAACAAACAAAAGCGAAGCAGCTTATGCCTTGCAGCCAACGCTACAGACATGCAGTTTACAACGTCCGGTCAAAATTTCAGTATTAAATTGGCCTTCTAAATCTAAATTAGCTAACCGCCTAATCTGGGCCTTCGAGCTGACCAGCTCGGCGTGGGACCTAACCGCGTTTTGGCATGACACTTAATCTGTGCTAGGTTAGCCTCAGCAGGGTCGAACTCAACCTCTGAGCATTTAGTGCTTTCGGTTTGTCTTTGTGTCCGAACATGCTTCCGCATCTTCTGGCCCACTCTTCTCTGACGCCTGCTTATCTGGCATGCGTCCTGTCTCAGACCAGTGATTCCTATCAGGCGACTAAGCTTGCGTACGTTGAAGCGCGCCCTTCGCCCTCCTCTGATCTGTACGACGTAAGGCACTTGCCTCCGTGGTTTTTTAGCAGGAACAATGCTACGTTTTCTTCGACGAGATTCACACAGACATTTCTTTGTTTTAGACTTCTCGCCGCTATCTCGTTGTCGGGATTCAGGAACATCACTGTCTAGAAGCCCCAGCCACAATTCATTGGTTGCGTCCTCCACGCTCGGCATCTCAGTTTTCACCGTTTCTGAGGTGCAGCTTAAACCTCCGTAAGGTTTCAAAGCCTCCCTCAGTAATCTCATATTCCTGGCAGGCGCCTCTGTGCCTGCACTCAAGGTATGCGGGACTGTTATCGAGTCGCCCTCATCTTTCTCAACTGCGTATCGCTCTTCAACTGATGCGCAGATTGCATCTTGACCTGTCGCTACTATGGCTTCCAAAAGCCCTATCATTTTTTTCAGGCCATGAGACTCGGCCTGAAGACGGGACAGTCGGACAGCAGTCTCTCTTTTACATTTCTGTATTTCGAAGGAATCTCCGTCATCTCCATTGTCCGTCTCTTGCCATAGACTTTCCCATTCTTCAAATTCAGTCTCCCACTCTTGCTTTACGTACGAAAGGTGACCTTCTAGCCACTTCTTAAGTGACACCTCGTCCATCCCCAACGACTCCCCGATTTTCGCTACATCATTGAGCTCCATAGCTTAATGATTATTTCCGAACGATCCAATGTGTCTTCCGTCCTGTCGCGGACGCCAATTGTGATGGTACGTGGTTCGTGTGTTTACGGTGTTATTAGAAGAACGGAAGACACAGGATGCGTTAGGGAATATTTCATTTGGTGGCGATATAAACATCAGAAGAAAAGAAAAAAACCAAATATTTACACCGCGGCTATTTACAGAACGTTATTGTACGAATTGTCTCTCTCACAGTTTTTTTCCTTGTCACATAGATGGGTAGTGCCGAAGAGGGAGGGTGGAGGGCTCGTCGTTGATGAGCTCGGCAGCAGTTGTTGCTAGCCTGCAGTGTCTGGTTCCCGGAGATATTGGAGCACCCGGTCGCTGCAGTGGTCTTCAGCGCCTCTCGCAGTCCAGTCGGCCTCAGGCAGGCCGGCGCCTTGACCACGAGAGGAGGCAGGGACAGAGTCGGGCCTCAGACGCCTGGTCACGTCGACGGAGGTCCGAACAGCTGTTCGCAGCTTCGCCTTCCGAGTCCGAGCTCTGCTCGCGCTCCGCTCAAGCTCTTTTTCAAAAACCGCGCCATTCCTCGCGCATCTTTTTTCTTTCTTGTCTTCGCGGTGGATCACCCATCACAGCGGCGAATGAGAAGGCGATGCAAACGGGGCCTGAAAACGCTATCGCTTTCCACTCTTTTATTCAAAAGTTACAAGTGATTTTATGAAAATGTCAATGGGAAAATAGTGGCCGACAGAGCTCTCGAATACTTGGAGCTCTGTGGCGCTAGAAACTGAAGACTGGCGAAAACGGGCCCCATTTATTTTCCCATTGAAATTTTCAGAAACTCATTTATAACTTGAATAAAATATTGGTCTGTGCTGAAACTTTCGGATCTGGTTCGGACGTCAAGCACTACGTTTCGGTGGAGAATGAACATTCGGCGATCGATAGTTAATTTTTGCGATAAAAAATACCTTGTAAATTTTTTTGGGACACCTTGTACTTGTTGTATTTAACGAGTGCTGATCAGAAGGCTCTAACACAGCTCTCAAATTTAAGTGTGAAGCAATACTTATTCTGGGGGCATACATGAAGTACTGTGGATGATCTATGCAGGATATTTTTATTCTCAATGGAAGTTTTCCGGAGTAAAATGCTTGTAACAGCAATGCACTCTATACAGTCATGTCTCGTTAATATGGACCCCGTTAATATGGATACCCCGCTATATGGACACCATTTTCGGGGACAAACTTGGAAAATACATGCTTTTTTGTCTCGTTATTATGGACAACTCGCATTATGGACGATTTGTGGGGGCGACGGAGGTGTCCATATTAACTGAGACAGCACTGTGTATTGGGACGTAACACTCCTATCCTTGAAACTGCTCATGTGCAGCATCGGGCGTTTTGTTTGGGAAACTTCCCAAGAACTTTTGCTATGGCGAATGGTGACAAATAACTCGGTTAAAAGTTGAAACCAAAATAGCAAAGCTAGACCCGGCATTAACTAGCTAAGCCCAAGCTAAAAGCAGCTAAATTGGGTGCCATAAAAACAGAGTTCAGATAAGGCCTGTCATCTCCGTCCTGCAGCCTTCTTTTGGTTGACCGTATTGCAATGACCTGTTGCACGTCAGTTCCCGCTTGTGGTTTGGGATGTTTCTGGTTGAGTATCTGACGCGGCATATTTTCCAAACTGCACCTTTCAGAGCGAGTGCACATGGAGACAGCCTCCTGGGAAGGAGATCTACAGGAGAGGGACCGTCTCGCTTTGGGAGGTTGACGGCCGGGAACACAAGGTATGAATGCTGTTCTCCAAAGGGGAGCACTTCAAAATCTTGTGTGGAGGCACTCCCCCCCCCTCCCTCCCTCCCTCCCCTCCTCTCACCGTCACTAGTGTTGAGTACATAGTTATCATTAGAGATGCTGCAAACCTTTCTCAAACAAAAGGTTAAAAAAAAAAGCTTTTGAATCATAGCTTGTTATACTTCAGATTTTTTGTGCTGAGAAATTAGAAAATTTTCAAACTTTCTAATTTCCTGCAAATTTTAGCAATTTTTTAACTTTTTTAACTTGTTGAATTTGGGATTTTCGCTGCATCTCTCGTTCTCGACTAAGCAGGCAAGTGTTATGTGAATCTTTTTCTAAGGGGTGCAAAATTAAATGTTGCAGCTGCCAGCGTCGATTTGGGTGGGTTCAGTACCGAAGTGTACTTCCATGGGTCGCGACGGCAGTATTATGCTGTTGGTCTGGTGGTGCGGTACCGCTGGCACTTTTGGCTGCCATCAATATCATGGCGAATGTGGCTTAATGGGCTTCATAACAATGAAAGCCTGATTTGTGTACAAGAAGAAAAAACATTTGCAAATAGGGATGCAACGCATCGAGCTTCGGAAATGTACAGTTGAAAAGTGTGTGTGTTAGTAGTTGCCCAGCCACGAGTCATTTCTTTTGCTTTTTATCTAGCGCTAAATTGTTTGCTGTGAAAGCGAGACTAACTGTCCTCGGCCTTAGTACGAGCGTGTAGTGCGCGCGAATGATTGCAAGTAAGCAGTTGCGCAGCACCGTCTACCCAGTGCTCCTGCTACAGCAGTAAAACACTATCGAGTCTAATAGAAGGCTATCCTCGTCATTGGTTTGGTACAGTATGGCCGGCGCTTTTCAACCGCAAGTGTCCAACCCTAAGTGTGTACTCTGAGGTGCCAAAGCGACACATTGCGCGCCATTTCTCACTAGGCTGGATTGTTGCACGGATGATGCTAGGGGTCGTACGTTTGAAGTTCGGCAGTAGCTCGTGGCACCCGCCTTAGCCCCCACTGCCGTTCCCCTTGTGGCCAGATCTACTGCCAGAACCTGTGCCTGCTGGCCAAGCTGTTCCTGGACCACAAGACGCTGTACTTCGACGTGGAGCCCTTCCTGCTGTATGTGTTGTGTGAGGTGGACAAGCAGGGCTCCCACCTGGTGGGCTATTTCTCCAAAGAGAAGGACTCCCCGGATGGGAACAACGTCGCCTGCATCCTCACCCTGCCCCCGTACCAGCGCAAGGGCTACGGCAAGTTCCTCATCGCCTTCAGTGAGCCCCTCCACTTGCTATGATCTATTATTTATTTATTAGCTATACATACTGCGACTTAATTTGAGTTCAGTGCAGGAGTGGGAAGGCACCAGCACACAGTATTGGTGGACAAGCAAAGAAACAAGAACGTCCTAGAAAATAACGATTCAAAACAATTGCGCGTTAAGAAAAAGGGAGGTGCATAATTGCCGGAATAAAGTCCTTCTGAGCAAGCGTGTGTGTGGGCCCATTGAAGTTATTCCGCAACTCAACCACGGGTGGCGAGAAAGAATATTTAAAACAACTGGTACTGATGTGACTGAAATGGCACAATGTTTAAATTATTAAATTGTTCAGTGCATGAGATATCAGAGAGAGGAGCAGTTCTTAGAATATTCGGCTGTCGAAGGAAGAAGCAACGCTTCTTGGGTTTGAAACATGTATGTTTTGATAAGATAGCTAATATCTAATCTAAAATGCACCTACACGCCAAGCGACTTTGTTTACCAACACGGCCGGAAGGCCGTACATGCGCGGTAGCTATGTGGGCAAAAGCAGCCCGGCTCTCCGTGTTTTCGCCATTGCGTTCTATGGCGTGCGCTCGTTGTTTTCGACACAGTAACGGGTAACATACCTTTGTTACTATTTCAAGTAACGTAGTTACATTACTCGATTACTACTTCCCAAGTCTTAAAGAAATTACACTTAAATTTTTCCCGTGTTTTAGGTGTCAAGCCATGTTTTTCTTTGCGTTTTTTCTCGTGAGTATTTAGGTGAAACCTTAAAAAGAGATAAAGTAATTATGTTCAGTTTCTGCATGAACATAATGTTTCTTGATATATGACCTGTATCGTCAAAACCGTAAAATGTGTTAAATCATAATTAAAAAAAGTAACGCAGAAGTAACGTGCGTTACTTTTTATCGGTAGCAGTAACGGGTTCCTTTTATTTTTAGGCAACGTAGTTCGGTAGCGCGTACCTCTTATTTGCAAGTAACGAGTAACGTATTTCATTACTTTTGTTCGGTAACGCCTACAACACTGCCATTCTGTCGCCGATCCCCTTCTGCTGGCTAGCACGGGCGTAGCGAGCCTCCGACGAGCGCTTGACCGATGCTTTGTGCGCGAACACCATGGGAATAAAATCCCGGTGGTCTCGATCCGACGACGGTTTCTCTGCACATAAGCAAGCCTCGGGACGGAGATTGAAATGGAAGCCGCACTTGCCTTCAAGAAAGTGTTTGCCGCACAAACAGTCGTTTGCGCGAGGTGACCATTCTTTTCGATCCACAGATATTATCCACCTTCTATGCCTTTCAGAGTCTGCCGGGAACTTGTGGAAACTCACTCCGCTACCTTTCTTGTACATTTCGGTGCAATTAACGGCAACACAGCTTTGCGGCATGCTGAAATACTATGACGCCCATGCGAAACGTGCGCGCTTTTGCCCACACCCCCCCGGCTCCGTCGCGATCGCTGCGCCGCCGCAGCTCTGTGACGTCAAGCCCGCGTGTCGGTCTATATCTTATTCCTCCACATAGAAAGGGAAAATAGTAACGCTCTGCAAGGAGCCAAACCTTTGTTACCGCAGTTCCCGAGGTGAAAACGAGTATAGAGGAAACAGATGCGAGACGCAGATTGGACACAAAGTCCGCACCAGCATTCGGCCGAGACTCGCGTTCTATCAGGGAGGACCCGAATACTAGGCGAGCTGAAAACAAACTCTAAATGGTATCTGTTTATTCATGTTATCCAAGTTGCTCTTGGCGGGGTTCTACCAAGGTACCTGGAGCGCATCTCTGACCGGCGTGTTTACCGCTTCTTGAAAAGTGGTTCTTCGATTTTTGTCCGATGACGCGGTAAAACTGCCACAATTGCGGTGGCGGCACAGCAGTGGAGGTGGGTGCGACAGACGTCCATACTGCTGGAGGTCGCTCTGCAACCAGACGGTTGCCGGAAACCAGAGCAGACGCGAGACGGGACACCACGATGACCCTCGCAACCTCTAGCCTTTTTCACCGGCGTTTCTACACCCGACGACGTGACCAGAGCCATATACAGTAATACCTCGTTAACTCGAACACGGCTATCTCGAAATGGTGGCTAAGTCGTGAAATTTCCTTGTCATGGAATGAGCTCCCATAGGATCAATGCAATTTGTCCTTGCTTATCTCGAAAGGTTTTCAGGACGGATTTCGGATATGTCGAAATCTTGTCAACTAAAATCGCAAAACAAACGCAATAAACATCAAAAACTGCCGCAAAAAAAAAAAAAAGATGTGCACGCAAAAAAAAAAAAAACAATAAAAGATAACTGCGGGTGCAGTGCACAGAGTCGCGGAGAGACGTGCGACTCAAAAACATTTGTTGCATTAATTGTTTATTTTTTATTTTTTTACTTTTTAGTTTTGTTCTCACTTGGACAAGCCAATGGCAAGCCGAGATGCCTGGCGTTTGGTGCCCCCTCTCCCTCGAGCGTTTTGTTCCGCTCTGTCCTTCGTTTTCTCTTCTTTACTTCTGGGTTCTTCCGTTTCCCTTCCCCGGTCCGGTCGTCGTCGCGTCAGTCTCGTGTTTTGCAGGCGTGTCTCATTCTTATCGAGTGTTGCTGCTTTTTGTTGCTTGTCCGCTATTTTTTTTCCGGGTGTTTCAATCGTCTCGCGGCGCCATACGAGCAAGGGTCAAGTGTTAAATTCGGTCATCGGTTGTGAATTTTCTGACATTGTTGGCGCGTGACTCGATTGACCGTGAACATGGCGCAGCCCAAACAGTGCAAATCATTGACGGTTGGGAAAAAAGTTGCTCTGATCAGAGAAGTTGATATTACCGCGATTGTTCGAAGTTTTATTTTGAACATCGTGAGATCAGAGGTAAAAACAAATTCCGGTACTTTGCTTATCTCGAAATGTCGCTTATCTCGAATTTTTTCACGGTTTTTATGACTTCAGAGTTAACGAGGTATTATTGTATGGGGAGAGTTTGACCAGTCTGTGATATCGTAGCTGTAACGCCCCCCTCCTGAGTGAGCCAATCAGCCCGCGGCGCAGAGCGAGAGGCGTGAGCGCATGTGCGTGAACTCCCGGCTGCTCCGAGCTGAGCGGGGAGGGACGCCATTTTAAATCATCCACCCGGCGGCATGCATGGGATCGACATCCAAATTTCGGTTCTTTCCTTTTATTCGGCAGACTCTGGCAAGAAAATTATATAGTGTTGTTCTTTGGTGGCTTAAAAACTAACAAATGAAGTTTCTCTGCATTTGAACGCAAACTTTGATTCAGGGAAAAGGAATAAGCCCATAGCAGACGACGCATAACCTTAACAGTGCTCTGCGCCAACAGCGTTGCATAGAAATGGCGGTCGATTCTTCTTTGCTCCCTTCTTTTTCTCTAGCTCCTTCGGCGCTCTCCTCCCTTTCCTTCACTTTTCTCCTCTCCAGCGCCTTCGTCGCCACACCCACTGGCCAAATATACGGCTCTGGGCGTTACATGCCAGCTGCAGTGACGTAATTTGTTGCCTCTTCAGAACCACTTTCGGTGCATGGGTGAGATGGGACGGTAAACATGTCAGTCAAAGCCATGCTTCTGGCACCATAGTTCTACTGTACTTAGGAATTTTTCCCCCTCCTGTAGATGACAATCATCGTGGCGTGCTGTCTCGGACACATTGTTGTTAGATTCTGGCTTTCGAGCAGCAGAAGTGTTTTTGGAGGCGTTTCGGAACTTTCTCACCACCTTCAGTGGCTCTTAGTTTTTTCGTTTGTTCGCTTTTAGGGGGATTAAAAGAAAGCGGAATGAAATTTTGAGTTTTATGCGAGCATCCAACTATACTACTTACGATGCAAAAGTGTATTCCACAGCAGTAGACTCTTTCACTGCAAATGTCTTTCTTTACAACCTCTTATAACATGGTACTCTCCTTTACCTTACGACGTACCGCAAAGGACACTACAAGCCCCGTTGACCAATCCCCATGCGTGCCACGTGACTTCACGCCCCGCCCGTCGTTTGTCTCAACCGAAAGGTCACGTGACCCGCTCCGAGCTATGAATTGGTTTTGGTGGCTCAAACCATCTGTTGCGGTACATCATGAGGTGAAACGGAGTAGAACATATCTATTTGAAACTAGGTCAATCTTTTTATGAACAGACCTGTGTATCTACTTTCCCACAGAACCCACAGAGACCAATCATTAAGACTTACAAAAGTAGTCAGCAAATGACAAAACAAATCTTTTTAAATAAATAAAAAAAAAAAAAATGCTATCTACACAGTTTTTTTTTCTTCCTGCATTCCGAAGTTGCCAGTGCCTTGTCATTCGCTGGGCCTCTTCCTCAAAATCACGATTGGCTCTTCTTGTGCGTTGCAGGGAAATACACGCGCAGGCATTGTTCATAAAGAGGTCGACCAATTTTTGAATAAATACGGTAGTACTGCTAATTGGTTTCTAACCTACTCGTTGTGATCCCGATAACGTCCCTGTTTTCCACGAAGGCTACGAACTGTCCAAGATGGAAGGCACGGTGGGCTCTCCTGAGAAGCCGCTCTCCGACTTGGGCAAGCTGAGCTACCGGAGCTACTGGTCCTGGGTGCTGCTGGAAATCCTCAGGGACTTCAGGGGCACGCTCTCCATCAAGGATCTCAGGTGAGCTCTCGCTGTGGTGTGTCACCCTGACATAATACTGAGGTATACAGTGATACCATAAAAAGTTTTGATTCCAGACTGATGGTGTAAGATGCTTCGTTTGAGGGACCTAAAATCATACGTTCTTTAACGTTTCCAGTGTCATTAGATTGCTTTTTAAGCAGTGCGTTATGCAGTTATTGAAATTTCTGCTCACTATATCTCACAAATAAAGCATGATAATTGATTTTATGAATGTCATCTTCCAGAAACTCTGTGTGTGGCATCAGAGGCATCTGCGAGCCTTTTTGTAGGCTCTCTCTTTTTCCTCCTCCATCCTCTTTAATATGCGGTCATCACTGGAGCACTGCCAGAGCACGAAGGCATGACATGACTGTTGTAAACCCACTCGTGGCACAGAGTCTAGCCGGCGACTAAACTAAAGCATAATTAGTGGAATTCTCGGCTTCGCTCCTACCGCACTGTCACCATAGTATAGGAGTGTCACAAAGTACAGTGAAACCCGTTTAGAACGAACCCACGTACAGCGAATTATTGTCGATATCGAACTTACGGAACATTTAAATAAAAATGCATGTAAAAAGTGTGTTTTATAACGAACAACATATTGGCTATATCGAACTTTTCCCCCCGGGAATGCTTCCAAAAACGCGCAAACAATCGTCTTCTAGCCTGTCCCTTCCCAAAAAAAGAATTAGGAAAGAGAGAAAATTCCAGAAGCTCAAGTTGCGGACAAAATTGTGCGAACAGAAGCGATTTAGAATGGGAGAAAGCTAAAAAATACTCTGCACGCACGCACAGAAAAAAAAAACTTTTTTACCCAGAGCATTTGCCCACGAAAAGAAGCAATTCAAAAGTAAAGATAAGCTAAAAAAAAAAATCTTTTTAGCGCGTTGTGTCAAGGCGGAAGTGAAGAGATGAGTAAGAAAGTGAAGCTCTCACCTTACAACGAACTCATCTTGGAAGTTCGTTGTAAATGTTTTTTTGCTATATCGAACTACTTCCTATATCGAACTGATCGTAGCATTTACTGCTGTTTGTTATAAACGGGTTTGACTGTAGTTCTATCACATCAGTGTGATAGAGAATGACGTGGCTTCCCCCTTTTGCAGCCAGATGACAAGCATCACGCAGAACGACATAGTGACAACGTTGCAGAGCCTCAACATGGTCAAGTACTGGAAGGGGCAGCACGTCATCTGCGTGACCCCCAAACTGGTCGAAGAGCACTTGCGGAGCGCTCAGTACAAGAAGCCCCGCCTCTCCGTGGACATCTCCTGCCTCCGCTGGACCCCGCCCAAGAAGCGGCCCAAGCCGGGCAAGAAGCTCTAAAAGCGCGCTTTGCAAGACTTCATTTTCATTGTGTTCCTTTGTTGTCCGTCTCCTGCGGTTGTGGCGAAAAATTCCCGAGGGGGCCGCCCAACTAGACTAGCTATGATGCAAAAAGTTTTTCGTGTCGTGGAGGTGTTCGACATGGTGCATTTAGGAAGCCAGTTTTTAATATGGTGCTGCTTGGCCCTATAGCGTGGTACAGTTGTGGACAACGTAAGCTGAAACAACCGAAAGGTACTTGCGACGCTGCCTCAACGCGAGAAGCTGAATTAGCAATGAGAGATAGGACAGGGACGATGGTGCGGTGGTCACGGCTATCTGACTCGGCCCATTCCCCTTCCATGTTTCCAGTGTGCTATGATGTGACTCGTCTCTACTCTTTGCTACTGCCTACCACCACACTTGTCGTCTGTGCTAGCAAAATCATTCTCCAATGCCCGAAGGGGCAAAAACGATGACGCATACAAATGGGCCCACTAGTGGCATGTGGGCAGCGAAGGCACACAGTTCTCGTGCATGATGGGGCCTAGCTGGATAACATATGCCACTGCAATCTCGACTGCATGCTCTCTCTCGTTGCCACTTCAACTCCTTGCGTCGGGCGGCACCACCGGTATCTTTCGGTCGTTGCTCGGTCACTTCACCTTACCTTGCCCATGATCGTACATGCAGCATTCTAGTTCTGCAGAACCGTGTACAACACGGGAGAGATTTGCAGGTGCGAGTTGGGTCTCATTCTGATATATATATGAATCAATTTGAAAGGCTGTTTGAAATGCATAACCGGGAATGTGTCAGATGCTGATGAATAGACATTGAGGCAGGAATGGATCAAGAAAAAGGGGCACAGTAGGCCAGCACATTAGAAGGAAAGTTGAATCTTTCTTTGGAAAAGATTCTCCAACATGTTTTTTGTGACACTCTTCCAGTGTGAATTTCAACCCTAATATTACCGAGAAGAGTCCGTTTCAAAAAGGTATACATGTTATACTTCTGAAATTTTATCCCAGATATTGGTCTACTTTCGTCAACGAATAGTATTTTGTTTGCTACATGTTAAAAGTAGGAACCCTTCCACCTGTGGTAACAGATGTCTATCAAAACGTGCACCAGATTCAATTTAACCCTAGGGTAGTTCCATTACAAGAAATCGGGATTTTAACATTTGTATCCAACCGAAGCGATGCAAATCATGTTTTGCCCTCTCCTATCATATTAAGCCCATTTGCAAAACTGCTTTATATGGTATTAGACTTTCCCAGTGTTCCTAACTGAAGTTTTGTGTTTGCATTGTGTAATAGCATCGTCATCGATGGCACCACGAGTATTTGTGGAACCACGCAGTTGTATATAGTCAAATAAAGTATCTTCGGAATAAAATGTAATACTGCCGCGTTAGTATACCGGCTTTAGTTGATTCTCATTGCCGGTTGAATACTGCAGTTACAAATTATTCACTTCTGGAGACCCAGTCACTTGGAGGGAGTACCACCTCAATACGCTTTCGCTACACGTGCTCCGAGCTCCAGTGCATTAACACTCTCAACCACCGACGCCTCCCTGCCCCCCGCCCCCCCCCCCGTTCCCTTGAGAAAGAAAAAGACGGGGCATGGTGGCTATACTCTGTTTAACGATAACTTGGCGAGCTGTGGAGGCTAGGGCCCTGCGACCCAATAAGAGCATCAGAGCAGGGCACGTCACCCGACGTCACAGGAGCATTTGTGTCGCTACGCCAAATGCGAGGCGCGAGGCCCGGAGGAATTGGGTGCTGTCTGCTAGCCAAGAGTCGTCTGCTCCGAAACCAACCAACCTTGGATGAACGTCCACCGCAGCAACATTTCCGTCTGCTAAAATAGCGAGCACTTCGGGAACAGTTTGAGATAACCACACGCTCAATTTAGCCGCGCATCTGCGACGGGCGCTAATGCCAGAGCGCAGTGCCATGTTTTTAGCGGAAACGGCCAATTGCACGGCTGTGTTTGCAACGGCCACGGTGCTACAAGGAGAAAAATAAATCGGGAGCGGAGGCAGATGTGGCATTACTTTTTTGGTTTAAATATAATTTAAACTAATAAATTTGTGCTCATTTATTCTTTGTATCTTCACATTAGAGATGGAATTGCACGACTTCAATTGCCGTTAAAAGAAAAAGAAGCCTAGAACCACCTTTTATCTCGGACGGCGCTGTTGCTGTGGCATTAACGAGGCCCCTGTGGCCTTGACCATGGAGTGTTATCACGTGCCTTGCTCCGGCGCCCTTACTTGGTCGTGGGGGCCGCAGCCTCCACAGTTCGCCAAGTTATCGTAAAACGGAGTATAGTGGCCATAGGAATTGGGGTATGAGGTGAAAGAAGGCGGTTGCTAAAGGAGATTAGATCAAATGCAACGGTATGGCATCTCTTTGCGACGTCCGACCTCTAGCGCAAGACTTGTTTTATGTCGTACTTTGGCTGCACGTGCACGTTCAAGGCTGGCAAGGCGCCAAATTGTTATCGAAGGTAGGAAGCTTGCACTGCAGGCGGGACACGAGTGAAAAACCCAGTTGCCGCACTACCACGCTCACGTCCTCCCCTAACCTTTTGGAGAACAAACTAGTGGAACCCCTCCAACCCCCTTAACTACAAACGGGTGCACCGACCACCACAATAATGTCTCGAATGTGCACCTCAAATGTCCCAAGAGGTTCTGCCATATTTGGCCAATCGAACCAGGATGTCGAAACAATGCTTTTTAGACTGTTCTTGCCAAACGCGTTTGTGTAAGCGAGCGGTTGGTTTATAAAGTTCTAGATTATAGGGGAAAGTCAACTTTTGTCCGTCTTCCCAGCCTCGTATGCTTCCGAATTTTATTTGCGAAGCTGGCTTAGAAAGTATGTATACCGGGTGTTTCGCAAAGGCCTTCAGGAATCCCTAAAAATTAGGTGGTTGAGAGGAAAAAAAATTTGCAGTGGCTTAGCCCGGCTATGTCAGGATATGCGTAGCGTGAGCTTATGCACACAAAATGAGAGGCACTATCAAGGGGCTCCGGTGCAGCGTCAGACTTGGCTACTGCACAACGGAGGTGGACAGCTGGGCACGCAGCGGCGCCAGTGCGTCTGCCACGGCTATGGCACGTCGCCCCTCTGGATTGCGCAGACCGGCGAGGCACGCTTTGCGGCAGCGGCGGAGTGCGCCGCGGCAGCTATGGCGCGCCAGTTGTGCGCCGTGTGGCGTCCCTGCTCTCCGCGCATGCGCAGCACAGCTCTTTGGGAGCCTCGCGAAACTGCTCAACCTCGACCAGTGTAGCTCACGCTACAAAAAAAGTCTTTCAAGAACAAACTGCACCACGGCAGAAGTTGGGGGATTGCAAAGAATGTACTAATTAGCGAAATAATTAACTAAAATTTACTAATCAATGTTTTAATTAGTAAAGACAGACACATGGTTCCAATTATGAATCTGCTAAGCATGACTGAAAACCACTGCTAAATCAAGTCATTTTAGAAAGGCACATACAGCACTTTACGACATTCCAAAACAAAAATCATTTGAATGCGTTTCTAGGTTTTGGTTTCCTATTGGACTGCTGGGCCCGTTGGCTGGGCAGGATGCGCTCAATAGGAAACCAAAACCAGAAATCGCACACGGGACACTATAAAATGACGTACCTGCGTTACATCTTTCCAAAACGAGTCGATTTAGTGGTTTCCAATGATGCTCGGAGCGTATCTAACTGGAACCATGTTCATTTTCCCAAATTTAAAGTTAATTAGTACATTTTAGGCCATTTAACTAATTAGTATGTTTTTTGCGATCCCCGATGCCGCCATGGCTTCGCAGTTTGTTCCTGGAGTTTTTCTTGGCACACTATTTCTAGCCTCAATGCCATTGTCCTCCCCCAATCCCCCTAAAGTGATCTAAGTAAAAGGAAACTGCATCATACCAAGCCTCTCTAGAGATTGCTTGTCAGGTTACTTGCTAGTGGTGGGTGTAGCACTGTGTCTAGACCCCGGAACCACTGACAAAAATCTATTTTCTGTTGGTTAGGTAACATTTACAACAAGTTTAAAACGGACCAATTATGTATGTCATGAGAGCCAATTAAGTTTCGATCACATAACTCTCCAGAAGGACGACTCTTGAACATAAATCTCTCGGCAGATTAGTACTACGGTAATCACTTCCAGATATAATGCATGCGATAGTACTGTCGTAATGAAATGACTTATCATACAAAGCCAAACTAGATATTAAAAGCTGCAAACAATTTTCTGCCTAGAAATGCAAGGGAATGGAAAACTAAAGAGGAAAAGCTGGGACAATTCGGATACAACAAAACATTTGTTCACAGTCATTATAGCAAAGGTTGGTTTTATTTCTTTTTGCGTGTGATCAAACTATTTTTGAAGAAACACTAATGCCGATGTCTTTCATGATCAACATACGAGGCCCTCAATGAAACACCAACACCGGGTTCTTTATTTCCAACAAACGCTTCTACCTTAACAACACTGTTACTGGAAACGTGGAAGTATGGGTCCTCTGCAGCTCTCCTTTACGCGTCCTTACGTTTCACTATCAGCGGCCCGACGTTGTCTCCGCACTCTTCATTGTGTTTGTTGTGAGAGCCATCGCAGTAGGGGAACTGCAAGAAACAGTGTCAAATCAGGACATCCCTTCAGTCTCGATGGCAAAAGGATTTGTGAAGCATCTTTTCAATGAATGCCACACATGTTGCACGGAGACACATCACTAGTATGAAAGCACTGCCCGTCGATAGTTGCATCTTTCATGATGCACAAGTTCCTAGTTAGGAAACCTTATTTATTCCAATGAATGCAAATGTTGTGATCTTTATGCTACATTTACTAAAAGTGCATACCAACGTTGACCTAACCCTATGTTACAATCAGGGAGTGCGAATACAGAGGTCCCTTAATTTGCTTTTGTATCCCCGTTATAGGGCAGAAACATCAAGCACACTGTGAAGTGCCTCCCATCACAGTCATACAAGTATACAGCGTTCATTCTTGATGTGAAGAGTAAAAAATAAAAAGAGGAAGACTGCTGCACGAATATTTGTCTCGCTGTGTGCCGGGCTCAGCAGACATTAGATGGGGAAGAACACTAACTGACTACAATGTGTTAACAAATTTTAGTCAATGATAATGTGGGTTACTTTGCAAATGCAGTCTTAAAGGCAGTCATTGTCAGAGGATGATCAAATTTATGAAATTTGCAAAACAGGCAGTGGGACTTGGGACATCCAAATATCGACTTTTTTTCTCTGTTTGGTTTTAGAGAGTGGATGCAAGAATAGCCCCTCAAGGTCCGACCACAATGATGCGTAAAAGAGTGAAACTTTTGTTGCGGACACATCGTTATCTCAGTAGAGTGCCCTTGGTGTGAGAGCCAACAACACACTGCTGAGGCAACGATAAGGAGCCCCATCCCTCTTGTCTACATTTCCCGGAATTTTAACCTTATAGCAGTGGTTCTCAAATGGGAGTCCGCGGACCCTCGGGTGTCCGCAAAGGCATTCTAGGGGTCCGCAGAGCTCAACCTCGTCAGTCAAGACTGGAAATAAAAGTTGTATTTTCTCAGATTGAGAAGAAACGTTCCCATTTTCGGGCGAGTTTTCTCGTGTATATATTAATAAGCGAAGTCTACTTCACACTAGTCCTTAGTTTTATCCATTTATTAAATTATTATCATTATTAACCTATATTTTCCCTTCCTCTCGCCACGAACAGGGTCCTCCGTCATCTCCGCCGATCCACAAGGGGTCCGCGAAACATCAATGGTTAAGAACAACTGTTTTATAGTAATCTTTTGAATTCTTGTTTTGCACCTATAACATAATAACCACAATCTACACAAGTGTATAAGGCTAAGCAAAAAAATAACCCTCTTATGAAAAAAAAAAAAAAGACTAGTTTGCTTTAGTTTTATTTAGCATGCCGGCAAAAGCCCCGCAAAAATAGCTCGCTGTATATGTTTGTGTGGCAGAGCAACCTTGTAGACCAACTGTCTGTCTACGAAACAAATGCTTCCCAAGATACTGAGTAGTACCTGGGCATGTGCTGTGCCCTAACCGGCACCACTGTGGTGGCAACAGAGGGGGAAGCGAGCTTATAGAGTTTCACCTAAAGGGATACTGAACCGAAATTTCAAACTCACAAAACAAGGCAGGATGGATAGGCGAGATGCTGCAAAATTCAAAAACATCATTCATACAGCAATATCTAACGGAACGCCGTATTTTTGGAAAAGAAGTCGAGTCACGTCACAATTCTCATTCTCTCTCCTCCTCGCTACAACCCGTCGAGCTGATGAACCAAAGCGAGGAGGAGAGAGAGCGAGGCTGCTTCCCCTCATTCTCAAATTTTCCAGTGGGACAATGACATCATAGCCCTCACTTGATCACACCCTTCTTTCCAAAAGTATGGCCATCCGTTTGAGATATCGATCGTACCAGTGATGTTTTGGAGTTCATAGCATCCCGTTCAACGCTTATGCGACCTCATTTTGCCAAAAAACAAATGTCGGTTAAAGTATAGCAAAGAAACCAGGGCCACAGGCACGCACTAATAACCCCGGCAGGTTCTCTCGCTTGTGCAGCCGAGGCGCACTCTAAAGCAAGACACCTCGTACTGCAGGCTCGGCTATACTACCGCTCGAAGGCGAAACAAAATGCAGGAAGCTCTTAATTCATTTTTTAAGGAGCCCAAAACTTTCTCCAGATCGCTTACCAAGCGCATGTTGCCAGGCAAGGCAGACTCCAACAGTGAGGAGGTCAAGACCCGCACACATAGAGCTTGCTGGCCAAACGCCACACATATTAATTTCCTTCGGTACCTTAGGAATCCCACGCAGAAAAGAGCAAAACTACATTTGAACTTTGTGCCAACACCGCTTAGAATGGATCTTTGACGTTTATAACCTACGAAACACGCATTAGTTCTCCCCATGCCATGGTAGTTGCAGAAAAATTGAAAGCAAACTTAATGGCAATGACTTCCTCAACTGGCAGTTGGAACAAGTGGCCACGTGATCTGGCAAAGATTATATGCCGCCAATGTTTATCAAAGCCACGCACTGAGTTTGACATTATCAGGGTTCGGCTCTTATCGTCATTGCAGCGATTGGATACGATCCACTACTCGAATGCTCGTCGAGCTATTGATTTATCACGAGCCTAAACAGCGCTAGCACGATGCTTGAGTCCAATCTATGAACCACATTCAAATATAGTCACTCGAAAGACTATGGCACCTTGCAACAAAGAAGTTTCTTGGTCAGTGGCGTTGCGTGCAAGTATACTTGGTCCCACTAGTGCCAGTGTATAGCTAGCGTAAACTGAAAAACATTCCGAGTGAATATCGTTGCACCGCCCCTTTCATCTTTGGTTTCACTCTGAACATGGACGAATCCTACCTTCTTGGACTTCCAGCAGCGGCAGAAGACCGCCTTGTTCCCGAGGTCTTCAATGTCGACAGAGTTGACGATCTTGGGGTTGCTAAGGTCCACGCTCGAATTCACTCGTCCCTTGCCCCCCTGCACTTGTACAGGTACAGGCTCAAGCCCAGGGCCACAGCCGTGCCCACCCATGGCAGCAGAGGTACAACCTGCTCTCTTGTGTCTGGCAGAAAAAACAAAGTAGGAAAAAAAAAGTTTTAACACTGCTTTTTGTCGGACCATCTGCCTGCCAAAGCAGGTGCTTCTCTTTTTTTATTTTGTTTTAGAGACATGTGGAACTAGCATTGCCTTTACGCAAACTGCGTCCCGACTTCTGTACTTTTGAGCCTACATGTACTGCATCTGAACTACCTAAAGTGTGCATTTCACCAAGCTGTTAAGGTTACTGTTGAAAAGTAATAAAGCTAAAAGTAGTGACATCACTAAATACACATCTATAGATTTCTGCAACATTAGAATTGTAGGCGAAGCTCCATCCGCAAAATGCAACACCCCGCACGACACTCAATGGGCAAACTGGGTGTTAGAGCTTTATATTTGTAGGCATCAATCTTGGAGGGATGAATAATAATGGCTGTACCCTTCGTAACTGGCTGTAGGTTGCACCACCTAGCCTAAGAAAAAGGCACTGGTGGGTGGCCCTCTCTAGAGCAACTCATTTTGGCACTCGGTGCAGAGCGGCCGCAACTTGCAATCGTTGAAATCCAAGCAAACAAAAAAAGCGACTTCCTCCCGAGTTGTAGAGTTGGCAAGCTCAGGCGATGTCACTTGGCTTTGTAGAGGGCTGTTTTAACATACCTGGAGGATGGTGGCTCTAGTCCTCCCTTTCCACAACGGCAGAAAAATGGCATATCTTTACCGAGCGACACCACTTCTCTCTGGGAGTTCGAGGGCAGGGCCTCTCGCATTTTTATGTTAAAACACTGTTGCTGGAGTTTCTTAAGGCCCGTTCACACACTTGCAACTCCTTAGAACCGAGTGCCTTGAAGCCTCTTAAAATTTCTTAAAGGAGAGAACACACTGGCATGCTGGCGCCATCTATGCGGGGGTCCTGGAACTGCATTTCACTAGAGCGAAGGTTTGGCGGTATCTGCGAGGTCAAATGAGCGTAATACCTATAAGAAATGGTCATTTATAATGTTGACAAGTTTTCGAGCCAAGAAAGTAAGGATGATGTGCGAGAGAAATAGAAAATATGCGGAACCGCCAAGTTTCCACTGCTACCCGACAGATGGTGCCAGTGTCCTCTCGTTATAAGAGTATTTAAGAGGTTTGAAGGCACTCTGTCTTAAGTAGCAAGTGTGTGAACGGGCCTTAAAGGGTAGAGAACGAAATTCCAGGGCTCATTTTCTAGCTTGAATGCGTCGCATGTTGCACCTAACCTCAAAAACACCAGTCTTCCGTTGAAAGGCACAAGAAAACTAATTTTAAAGCTAAATAAACGATCCTTCAATGTGCACCTGGTGGATGCATGCGGGCCTATTTGGGAGGTGATCTAGCAACGTTGTGGGACTTGCTACGTAGTCGTGACGTAGCAGATTCCTTCGAACAGCGCCGCTCTTTGGCATTTCAACATTTTCCTTCTTAGCTTTCCTCCCCAACTCACAAATCGCGCATTGAACCAAACAGTCCAAGAAGACGGAAAGGGTGGACTCCCCTCTTTCTCGGACCCTCGTTTGTGCAGCCGGATGCAGCCATTCTCCCCCTAGAAGATTAGCCAGTCGCTCAAAACTCGGACAATAGTTGCTTTCCCCACCCCGTTTAGCCCTAAGCTGACAGTGCTGTAGAAGCTACGTGCTCCTTGGGCCAGCCACACGCTCGTCACCCCACGGGCACTTAGAACGGCTCGGTTGTAACGCGTGACGCCATTGCCAGCACCACAGCGCTGACAACGCAACCAAGGGCAAAGCTCATAATCCCGCCAGCCTCGCTACGTCACGAATGCGGGGAATCTTTTCTTTCTGTTTTTGTTTGCGCCTGATATCCCATGACGCATCGCGCTCTCCGTTCGCTTCTCTTGAGCAGCTTGCTCGAGTGCACCGTTTGGAACGAAAAATAGAGCCAGTCGTTCAATATACAAATGTGCGATTATCATTTACGGTTATTATCCGTCATGCTTGACTCATTTCCAAAGCGAAATTTGAATATTTCAATTTTTGTTTCAGTACTCCTCTAAGTCACCACAATATACCATGACATGGAGGTGTTCCTCAATAGACCCTTTTCAATGGACCTTTTCATCACGTTGCTAGACCCCATCAAGCAGCGTGATCAAGCAGTGGTGGACAAGCAATGGTGCGAACTTTTGAAAAGGGTCTACTGCTGCCCGATGAATCGGTTTCCAATGCGGGAAAGATATTGGCACTGTTATTGTGAACTTTGGAACAGCGACAA
>JAZHYW010035954.1:0-54660 GCA_037355805.1 Ixodes ricinus | reverse complement strand
AGGCTAACACATTACAGTGAAACCCATTTAGAACAAACCCACGTATAGCGAATTATTGTCAATATCGAACTCATGAAAATTTTAAATAAAAGTGCATGTAAAAAGTACTTTTTATAACGAACAACATATTGGCTATATCAAACTTCTTCCCCGGGAAGGCTTCCAAAAACACGCAAACAATCGTCTTCTAGCCTGTCCCTTCCCCCAAAAAAAGAAGTAGGATAGAAAGAAAATTCGAAAACCTCAAGTTGTGAACAAAATTGAGTGAAGAGAAGCGATTCAGAAGGGGGAGAAAGCTAAAAAATACACACTGCAGTGCGCAAAGAAAAAAAAATTTTCACCCCAAAGTGTTTGCTTATGAAGAGAAGCAATTCAGAAAAGGAAATAAGCTAAATAAAATTTAAAGAAACTCTGCACACATGCAAAAAAAAAAAAAACATCTTTAGAGCGCGTTGTTACAAGGCGGAAGTGAAGATATGAGAAAATAAAATAAGCTCTCGCCTTACAACGAACAAACGCAACATGGAAGTTCGTTGTAAAATCTTTTGCTATGTCGAACTACTTGCTATATCGAACAGATTGTTGCGTTTCCTGCTGTACGTTATAAATGGGTTTGACTGTAATCTCAACATAGAATATCTGCAGTGTTATGAATGAAAATAGAGCATATGCTTACGCTCCAGAAGTTCTTTTTGCTGCTCTAAAAGGTGCTCCGAAATAAGTCGGATCAATCGCATCACTGGGGAGGGCAAACACTACCTTTTCGGCCGTGGCCACCATTTTGCCTTCCGCGGTGGATCGGCTTGTACCCATGAAAATGCAGCATTAGGAGGTACTCGTGGAGGTAGCGATAAATTATTCAAAGTAGAGACTTCCTCAGCTCGGTAACGCAAAAGCGTCGGTAATGCGGTCATCCGTACAAAGTTATCGCATTATCACTATACACAATGCCGAAATCAAGCGCATACTTGGAGGAACGCGTAACGTCGCATGTCCCTTAAGCTACCCGCATCATTTCACGAGCGGTAATGCTCGGTAGCTGCGTAAGCAGCTCATGAGCGGCTGCATACGGGTGGGAGGCAAGATGGCAGCTCTGCTAGCAGACGACAGAGTTGTCCCCACTCTGGAAGAGCTGCCAGCCCAGCAGCGTCTCACCTTGTCAGTAACTGGCTTTATCTGGATAACGGGGCAGTGCCCTCGATGCACCGTCTAGTAGGAGACGTGTACGAGGAGCCAGTGGGACCGGCCCACACCCACGAGGCATTGCCAATGCCTGGAGGACCAAGACGACTTGGCGCGGGTGCCTCGTGCGCAGGGACCACAAGACGGTGTACGTGGGGGACGCCCGTGGCCGGGTGTTCACCTGGAGCGTGACGGAGCACCCGGGCGGGCCATGGCCGACCACTGGGTGCGGGACGAAGGGGGCGACAGCTGCCTGGCCTGCGGTGTGCGCTTCTCCTTCGCTGAGCGCAGGCACCACTGCCGCAACTGCGGACAGCTCTTCTGCTCCAGGTGACGGACCCTCGCTCTTTGTCTCGGTCGAAGACCTCCCGACCACTTGACGGTAGAGTGAGAGAGCACCGTGTTTTACAGCTCATAGGTCGCACCCCCTCCCATCGGTATTTTCGTCGACGAATCGAGTGAGAAATATAATCTCTGTGGCAAATTTCCGCGGTTAAGGTTCATATTTATAGAAAAGAAACTGCATATATAAGTCGCACAGTTGTACGAGATGCACCGACAGACATTTGGGGGTAAAAACACAACTTACACACCGGAAAAGTAGGTGTTTCTCTTAGAACGGAGTGTTTAGCCCAAACCTTGAGCTCTAAATGACTTTTCTGCTTGAGAAAATCGGTTGAAAAAATCATCAACAGGAGTGTCAAATAAACATGGTTAAAGATGCACACAAAAAGACAAGGACTGAGAAGAGGAACACATAGACAACAGACAAGTGCAGACTCACAACTCACATATATTTGAAGGAAGATGACAAGAAAGAACTACAACCGGCAGAATCAGCTCGAACGAAGGCCACACAGTAACAGGGGCACACGAGCTCAAAAGGCACTCAAATTCAGCCATGCAAAAAGGATTTTAAAAAGCCATTCCCTTCTCTGTTAAAGACACTGACGGCTGACTGACAGATTGCTTGCCCAAACTATGGATGTTAAATACTTTGAAGGTTTCCCTAGTGTGTTTGTCATGATATTTGCCTATTATCTTGTTTTTTTTTCTAAGGATGGTGTGCATGAGCAGGCTTGACAGTGCAGAGGTAGGTGATTTTAGAGAGAGATTGTGTTCTCAGTCATTAACACACCATCCCGTCTGTCCTACGTAGCGTGTACCACATGAGAGCGGGATGCTATAGATGACATTCAAGGAACAGGGAACATAGGGGTGGACAGAATTTTTATGGCAAATATGTTTTTTTAATTTTCTGCCTTGGGTTGGACTTTAGCACAAATTTGACCCTTTTTGGGGGGGGCTGACATCACTAAGGGGACACCATACCTGTTAGCAACCTTTTCAAACAGTACGAACAGACGAAATGTAAAACCGTATACAAGGTAAGATTCAGAAGCTTTGAGACTAAGTCCCAAGTCCAGAAATCGTTAGACCTATAAAGTCTAAAACAATCGGGAGCCATTCCACTCTGTGAAGGTGGATGACCAGCGAAGCTGTTTAGCCCACGACAGAAGTTACACAGAACTTTGAACACAGGTACGAACACATTTATTGTTTTGATCGGTGGTCATTGTGATCAAAGGTATGCACACACACGTGCTGCCCACCACCGCCGCTGACGTTCTCGCTGCCGTTTTCGCCGTTTCTCTTCATAGGCGCGCATCTCGTGCGTTTTTTTCCCCGCCAGTGAGCTCGAAGGATCGTGGCCCTTGTCTGGCTGACATGGTTTTCTGCAATTTATATTGTCCATTGATTGGTGCGTCCCTTCTTTATATTTCTTACTTTTTTTGAAAGCGTACTGATGTTCCTATAACAACCAGGTGTTTATAGTTATCCCATATTTGAGGCATCTTGGGAACCATCCCCATATTTGTCAAGTTTCAACACTTTTGTTTTTCATACAAGTGATCAGGGCTGGAACATTGCACATTTGAGCTAAAACATTTTATGATCACGATCCTGTCTTTATAAATTTATAACTAAAAATTGAAGTCGTCCAACCACATAAATATGTACAGACAAAGTTTATTTCAGAACTGGCTCGTGGAATGATTAAGCAACCGACAAGTTTCAAAGAAAACTATTTTTCATGCTCCAAAGGACAATAAGGGAAGTGGAGAGCACTTCCTATTCTAACGTTTTGAAGCTTTCAGTTCCTAAGAAAAGTAAAAGTGTTAATCGGTACACATTCCCTAAAACCTGCCAGCCAAGAACTCACCCTCCTCAATCCGAGTCGATTGAGCGACATCACCGTGTAAACGGTGCAGTGGGTTGGTGCGACGGTGGACATCAAACAAGTGCCGCGTTTTGCGAGGGAATCCTTCGTTGCACATTCAACAAAGGGAATTCCTTCGTTGAATGTGCGGAGGAAGCAGTGTATCAGATCCCCTTATCGTGCGGAAACAAGTATATAGGTCAGACCGGTAGGTGTGTTAATGATAGGCTAAGGGAACACAAACTTAAAGTAGGAAATTATCGGGACGGTCATCTGTCTGATCATTGTCAAAGCTGCAAGTGTGTGCCGTTGTTTTCCGAGTGCAAGATTCTGGCGAGGCACAAGGAAAAAACTGTGAGGGAGATAGTCGAGGCAGATGAGATTAAGAAGGGTGGGGCAGCATGTGTCAGCGTGGCCTCAATTGATCTACTTGACAAGGAACGTGCATTCCTCAATGACGCGGCCTGGCACCGTGTTGGCTAGTGATGGGGCATTATCAGAAACTCGGATGGTATATAAGTGTCGTTTCATGTAATAAAATCAGTTGTTAGAAGCGCACTGTGGTGTCTGATTCTCGTCTTTTTGTCCTTGTTTTTGAGCGCTAAAATGTATTCCAAGTTCCAAAGCCAACTAGCCCAACAATCTACTCTACTCAAGGACGACTTCTAGGACGACCTCGAGGACGACTTCTAGGATGACCTCGAGAACGACGTCTAGGACGACCTCAAAGACGACTTCTAGGACGACCTCGAGGACGACGCTTAGGACGACCTCGAGGACGATTTCCAGGACGCACCTCGAGGACGATGGTCTAAAGCGACTTCAAGGACGACTTCTAGGACGACCTCGAGGACGACGCCTAGGACGACCTCGAGGACGATGCCTAGGGATGATAACAAGGGATCAGGACCTCACTATCGAATGATACCAAGGAAGGCTGACTCACTCTGGCTGCCCCCTCTTTTTATTTTTATTTATTCATACTTGTCACGACCAATGGGGAGTTTTCTTTCAACATCCGCGAACACATTTTTTCCCAGATCCTAATGCATAACAGCTTTGCTGTAAAAAAAAAAAGAAATTTTTTCCTCTTTTTATATTAGTTTTAAGTTAAAATCATCATGGTAAACTTCCACCAGCTTGCTTGCACGCTGACTGTAATCTCGTCAACTGGTTGTGCTGTTTGTAAGCAGGATTATACTTCAAGCACCCTTTTGGGGAGTGGAAGCACCTTGGGCACTTGTGTGTACCGAATTGCATCCTTCCTTTTTTCCCTTCCTTTTGTTTAGTTCTTTATCCACCAGATGGAGTGCCTTCGTTGCATTCTTTGTCCACTAACATGTCCCGCCTCTTTTCTTTCTCTTCTCTCTGCCCTCACACCTCACAGATGCAGCCGCTTCGAGTCTGAAATCAGCCGCCTGAGGATACTCAAGCCAGTGCGAGTCTGCCAAACCTGCTTCAACTCCCTGAAGACCTCCGGGGAGGCCTGAGTGGGGAGGAGGCGGTTTCTAGTCAGACATATCCATGGACATTCCGTAGCCGGTGTGGTGTACAGTAGCGGCAGCGCCCCTCCCCCTGTCCCCGTCATGTACATACTGTTAATGTAAATATTGTGTCGTGCCGTGTGATTTTTAAGTGTCTGTAGACGGGCCCACCCCACACCAACTCGGTACACTGACCGTGTAGGACGCTTTGCGAGACTATTTCACGGAGAGCACGAACCAGAATAGGCTTCCTGTCACTACCAGGTGTTTATTGCAGGTTGTGTACCACCAAAGTACTATACATATATATATATATAAATAAATGCAGAGTATATATGAAGTAAGCAATACTTACAAACTGCTCCCTTCCGGTCGCAAGAATGCCAGGAGTTCACTAGAACGACGATAGTCATAGGTTTGCCGTGCATAACCTGCGAGCGCTTGGGGTGCGCGGTCAAAGGAGGCTTGGAAAACAAACAGTTTCACCTCTTTTCCTTTTAGAAGCCGAGTTGGTCAACAAGACGTAGGTTTGTCTGTCCCTCAGTGTCGGATTCTGACTCGACACAACCATGCTGTGTTTTTGAAACCTGCTTGTTTTTTAAAACAGATTAATAAACATGGCACTGTTTGTTTTCCATATCTTGTCACAATTTGAACATTACTTGCTGCTATTTCACACTTTAGCGAGAGAGAGAACTATGATTGTGGAGAGTTCAGCAGCTTTAAAGGGCAACTCCACTTCATTTTTTTATATTGAGAAAACTATGCAGCCCTCTTCAGTATCATGTAGGAAGACCACATGTCGAATATTACTATCTAATTCCGTCTCTATATTTAATAAACTGGCCAGCAAACTTTCAAATGAGCCAAGTTGCCAAAATCTGCTAACTCTAGCGTGCGACGTGAGGCACAACTAACAGGGCAGTCAACACCACAGAGTTGGAGCAGCCAACATTCAGCCATTGCGTCATGTCTGCGTAACTCTATTGTTTTGTTTGCTTTTACTTCTCAAAGCGAAATTGAATGATGACGTCAAGTTTCTCCTCCCAGTGTTGGCTCAACGGTGTCCACGTGATCACCGTAACACAGATGCGCTAGTTTGCGCTGCCCTGCGCGCCTCTCGGAGCCGAGAGCTGGGAGCAGTCTGTTTCGCCTTGCCGCTGTTGTAGTTTGAGAATGACGTTTTGTTTACGATACGGGCGCGGGCCACATCTGTGATGCCTAGCTGCGATGCCTGGCGAAGGATCCATAGGCTTATGATGATGTGTAGCTGCCTGCTCGAACTACCAGTTGACCAGCCCGGGAGTTGTCTTTCACAAGTTTACACACGCCGGTGCGCATATCAATGTATGGACGGACATCCCATGCCAGTGGAACTCGGGGAAGCTGTGGTCGCCAAATCGCAGAACAATGATGTGTTCAGATTGCTTGTGCTCATGACGCTAACTAATTTGCTGTTACCAACTAAATAGAGAAACGTGCGTGAAAAGATCAGTTCTGCTGTGAAACCAAATGAATGTGCACCGGAGCATACTTATTACGGCATTCATAATTTTCGCTGACTATGTCGCTATTGACAATAAATGTGTAGTCTGCTGTACAGCTTCATAAAGGTGCACAATTCAGTCTATTAAAGCAGGAGACTCATGCATGGTCAAACGACCACCGCATCGGTCGCACTACACACCGGGCGTTTGCCAGTGTATGAGCATATATGTCTCGCGCCTGTAGAAATCAAGCGCGAAGACACAGCTATTTTCGGTAAAATAAATGTGAAGTTGGAGCTTTATGTGCCAGACCTACGAAGTGCATCTGGCATGCCCAAGCGGAGGCCTGATGATTAATTTGGACCACCTAGGGATCTTGTGACGTGTAACAGAAATCTCTGTTACACGGCGCCTTCATGACAATAAGCCCGCATCAAATTGCGGGCACCTCTGTCGGGATTCCAACCCGAAGCGCAAGCTGGGGCTGCAGTGGTGCAGACGTCGGTGGATGTTGTAGCAAACTGCATTGGCGGAACTCGCGGAGCAGACGACACTTGCGCTTTGCTCTGCGTTTGCCCGCCATCGCATAGAGTATCACGTGACCTTTCGTACCATGTGGTTCAACACAGGGGCGGATTCAGAGGGGGTGTCCGGATGTCCTGACCTCCCTCTTGAATTCTGCATGTGTAAAAATTTAGGGCATGGAGACGGGAGAGGGGGGGGGGGGTTCTTAAACATATGATAGGCTGACCAACACCTGACCCCCCTCAAGAAATACCTGCGTCCGCCCCTGGTTCAACATGATGGGGACATGCCTCTGACCATAGGCGTAGACTACGGGGGGGGCATCGGGGCTCGTGCCCCCTGGTGAGATCCGGGGGGGGGGGCAGAGCCCCCTTGGGCTATGATCCTTACCGAGTTTACGTGCCATGTAACGAGCTTCTAGTAGTGGCATGTAAACAAAATAACGCACACAGCGACGGACACATGGTGATATACATAAGCTGTAGATATACCCCTAAAATAAACTACTGATAATTGCCGGTGTAAAAACTTCTCTGCTGCCCCCCCCCCGGGAAAATGGAAAGTCTACGCCGCTGCCTCTGACGACACGAGATCAGTGTTGCCTGTCACCACCAAAGCTTCGGTATCTGCTGATGTTTTAACTAAGATTACAGAAATAATATTCTACGTTTCGCGAGTCTGAAGACGTAGGGCTGTTTAGTAGTGCTTTGAAAAATGGAATCTCATGCAAGCCAAAATTTTTGGAATTGAGTGGAGTTGCCCTTTAAAAACGGTGCCGCTACTACATCCACACATTAGACATTAGGCTTTTCTTCAAAGTAATCGAAAGCATCTTAGATATTTGAGACAGTCTGCTAAGCACTCCGTCTTTAACTTCTTTACCGTTTTTAGTTTTGAGAAATTTCTGACCCGCAAATACTTAAAGGGGCGATGCAATGATTTTTGTATTTTTCGCAAATACCGCTTAGAACGGATCCCTGACGTTAGTGACCTGTGAAATACCCATTCGTTTTTCACCACACGCGATTGAAGTCGCAAAAAAAATTAAAGAAAAACGAGCAGAGCTCACCCCTCAGCTCGCAGCCAGAACAAGCGGCCACGTGATCTGGAGCCGATTATATGCCGCCAATGTTGATCATAGCCACGCGCTGGGGTTGGCAAGGCGCAGGACACGCGCTGAGTTCTAGACATTGTTATGGTTCGGCTGTTGTCGTCATTGCAGCGATTGGACACAGGACACCACCCGAATGCTTCTCGAGCTATCGATTATCACGAGCCTAAATCGAGTGTCCACGCCATGCTCGGGTCCAATCTATGAGCCGCATTCAAATATCGTCACTGGGCGGTACTGCTACCGCCCAGCTACGTCATCAGGTTTTGCGAAGGAGAGATAGAATGAAAACACTCGGTTTTGTCCTCGAAATTACAGCACAACAAAGGAGTTTCTTGGTCAGTAGTGTTGCGTGCAAGTATCCTTGAGTCCCACTAGTGCCAGTAAGCTCGTGTAAAGTGAAAAAACATTCCAATTGAATATCAGTTGCACCGCCCCTTTAATTGTTGTCTTCAAAATTACATTTGTTGCCTTCAAGCTCAAGTTTCTAGCCACAAACAGAATGGGAGAAATTCTTAAAAAAATTCTGTGGTGCCGTTCTGTTGGCAGAGCCTCAAACTAAGCCATGAGCGAGCCCGGTTCGTCCAAAATGGTTCTGTGCCTGAACAGGTTAAGCAGTCCTTCTCTTGTCTAGATAGGTTTTGAGACGGTTTCCATGTTGACGAGCTAAGCCAACACGCCAGTTAAGCTCTTTGGAAATCTGAGTCCAGCGCCATGGCCTGTCTCCGAGGTTCACCAAAATGCAGCTGGAGACGCTGTTCGTGATGCACGTTGCAGTCGAATCTCACGGCCAAACCTCACCCGACAACGTCTTCAGTAAATACTGCAAGACTACTTTTCAGTAAGAGTGGAGTATTGCGTGCCCACTAAAACTCCTCATGACCATACCCAATCGAGCACACTTGTTGGTGCACGGCTCCCTTGTGACGTCATCGCACCTCTAATTTCATTGTGCCGGTGGTCATTTCTACTTGTTCCTGCCAGGGAAAAGAAATTCGGTGGTGCGAAATATATGCTGCAGAAGGTATCCGTGCAAGAACAAGGTCCTTCACGATGGTCGCTGATGTGACATCAGTGCGAGCTATGTATAGTGTCGTAAAAACACCAATTTTTTTTTTTTTTTACACGACGACAGTTGTTAGTGGGAATTTTCCTGGAAAATTGCGTGGTCGTCCTTGCAAGAACTCCCGGTGCCTCGAGCGTCCACGCGCAGCCAGAGTATGCGTCGAAAAGCACGAGCATGTGCTAGAAGCAAGGCACGCGAAAGAGATGCCACCCTCGCTTTAACAGGGAGCGTAACCGAAGCCCCATTGTGCCGGTGCATGCATACTAGTGGTTCCGAAGGCCGCGACTTTCAGTTACGGCGTGCCAAGGAGGCTCTTCGGAGACGGTATACAGGACGGGCACGGGAGTAGAATCGGGAGCGGAAGCAAAAGCGACATGAAAACCTTCAAATACGTGCTTGGGAGGACACGTTGAAACAAAAACAATGCCACAATGACTGCGAATTGCGCAAGTGCTGAGCTGCTGTCACTGTGACACACGTTACGCGATAGCGTAAATGCACTGGGTTTTTTTTTTCACATTTCTCAGTCGTTAAATTGAGGAGTCGATGTGGCTAGCACACACCTAAAGTTACCTTGTAGTTACTATAATGCATTTTGCTGCATCCTGTCGCAAGTATGTCCCATTGTTATACGGGCATATTGATTTCCCATAGATTATTTGTTACTCTTGCCACAAACCAATCTTTGTCGAGGCTCCATTTTACACGCATACCTCACTGGGTCATGTGGAAGCGAAATATCTCTAAATGATTCCACAAACCGAAGTGATGTCTGGCAGCGTTACGTGGAGCCAGACGTCGCTTTCAGCCTGTTGCAACACTGTCACTGCACCTTTTCTAATCACCCTGCAGCCAAAACGGCTGGTAGCTGCATGCTGAAGGCCAAGAAGAAATTGGGAGAAAAACTTGGCAGAGTGTAGAGGTGAGTGAATACTGCGCCTACATCGATCTCTCTCTCACTTCGCATATATGGACACCCTTGGCTGGGCCAAGCGGTGCCACCGAATGCGACAACGGTACACGTACTGCCTAAAGCCCCTCGATGCGTTTGCGTTCGTCACGCGAGTAACGTCAAATGCGCCATTACACGCATTGCAAGAGATCCGTGGCTCGTGCGGCCCTTGGAAGCATACGGTGTAGCAGCCCTCACTCATGGCATGCTTGCGCTCATAGGCGTAGACTATGGGGGGCAACGGGGCTCGTGCCTTCCCTGGTGAGATCCAGGGGGGGGGGGGCAGAACCCCTCCAAACCCGGGCCTTGATCTTTTTTTTTTTTTTTTGCTTGTGTTTGCTGTTAGTTTGTCTTTGATAATTTGTATTTTGTCTTACATGTATAATACTTCACCCATGTTTGTGCACCACACAATAGAACGCTAAGTTGTTTGTGGGCACTGGAAAATAAACCATTATTATTATTATTATTATTTCCGAGACGCTGTTTACGTGCCATGTAACGAGCTTCTAGTAGTAGGATGTAAACAAAATAACGCCCACGTTGCCTTTATTGACAAAATACGTGGGAAATGGAGATCCCAGCGTGCTTGCGTTAGCTTCAATCTCCGGTTCTGGCGAAAACATAACGCGCAGCACCCCCCCCTCTCCTTCCCGGGGAACTTCTCAGCCTGCCCCCCGGGAAAATAGAAAGTCTACGCCGCTGCTTGCGCTCCCACAACAACGGGTGTCGGTACTCATAAGAAACGCAAGGCGTGACTTTTAACAAGGGGTGCTTTAGGACTGCTTAGGACCGCGTGCACCACATGTGCGGTACTCCGTAAAATGCCTTTCTTTGGGCGATGCTCAGTCACCTCGGTTAAGAAGCTGCCACAGGCTCTGCGTGACTCGCTAAACTCTCTCTTGGGTTTGAGAAGAGGGGCCTCCATCCGGGAATGCCTAGGGACTGGCAGCCAACATTTTGCTAATGCCTTCTCCTATGGTCACCGACAGAACGAGAGCGGCAGGGTGTCTTTCAAACAGTCGGCCTCCAGCGTACGCACCTTCCGCTGCGCTTTGACTGCACATGCACGCTTGAAGTGCGCAGGACGCCCAAGCGTTGTCCAAGGCAGGATGCTCGCGCTGGCAGTGGGACAACTAAAGTTCTTCCTCACCGTTCTCCCCTTGTCGGCGACTATAGCAAAGCGTTGGTTGTCAGTCCAGAGCTTTCCAGGAGGTTTTTCGAAGCTTCACGGGAGGTTTTTTTTTGGTGCCATCACGTTCTAGCCTGAGATGTAGCCTCGATAAAGTGTGCGGCGCTGAACATGCAATCAGTAACTTCCCTTAAAGTGGGTACTTTCCTCGGTGTGCACTCAACGGCAGTAAAGCCGACTTCACATACTATGGGGGCTCTCGTTTGAGGGCTTCCTGCACCGCCAAAGCGGTTCAGCGGCGACAACAGTGGACAGCGGGTGCAGCGAGGTGAAGGAGGAGCGAGGGATGCAGCTGCAAAACGACGGCACCGGGCCCAGCAGTGACGGGAACCTTGTTGCCATTATGCAGCGGCCATCTGGCAGTTCAAGCGCCAGTTCACGGCCTATCCATTCGGTGTGGTGTAATGCGTGCGATGAACTGTGGTTTCGGTGAGACGTAAGCAAAGGCGTTCTAAATGCTATGCATTTAGAATGCTTTTGGAAGGAGCCGAAGAGGTGGCCAACTTTTTTCCTTCGAACTTTTGCTACCTCATGCTTCCTTTGGGCTCTTGGATCCAATAGAAAGCTTAGCATAAAAAGTATACAGTGAGCATGGCAAGGGCAAAGAGTTTCTTGTCTTGTGGGTACACGAACAAGACGCAAACAAACTGTGTAGGAGCTGGACAACTGGAACTAGTCCTGCATGTATGACTTATTCGAACCATACCCAATAACCAATATGCTTTGAACATAAACAATGCAATGGCTATCCTTTCTTACTGGTATTCTTATCGTGCCTCACCTGGGAAGTTGTTGCGATTCCGAATCGGTTAACTGACATGGGTGGTTCATAATGTTAATAAAATTGAGTTCAAAGCTAGGCCCCGCATCCTCAAAGGGGCCATATGATATTGGGTAGGAAAGTCTCTCACGTTGTGTGAGCTTACTGGCACTAGTGGGACCCAAGTATACCCCCCGCAACTCCGCTGACCAGAAAGCTTCTTTGTCGGCACATAATTTCGGGGATAAAAGTGGACGTTTTCTTTCAGTCTCTCCTTTGCAATACTTGATGAGCGAAGTTGTGAGGATTGCACTGTTGATGTTGTAAACAACATCAACAGTGCAATACGCAGTGACGAGTGACGATATTTAAATGCCCGCAGTGACGATATTTAAATGCAGCTCATGCAGCGAACACGGGCTCTGCATGAGCGTTTGATTTGGGCTCGTGAGAATGAGTGACTCAACATGCATTTGGGCAGTGGCTCATGCAACGACGGGGATAGCTGAATGTTAACTTTCTGTGGAACTCGGCACATGCCCTGTGCTTTGACAACCCCAGTGTGTGTCTATGATAAACATTGTTGACGGGTGAATGCGGCTCGTTGTTCTCCAAGTTTTTCTGCCACTACCATTGCATGGAGGACTGAGACCAACGCATATTTCCTAAGTTAACGAATGTAAAGGAATAATTCCTAAGCGGTTTTTACTAAAAAGTAAAAAAAAAATTGTTGCATTGCCCCTTGAGAAAAAATTCAAAACGTTTATTTTTAAGCGGGACACTCAGCAGCAGCAACCAACGCTTTTGTTAGTTCCTTTCGTTCTGTCTCGCACACGTTCACGAAGCCATCGAAACTCGAGCACGCCAACGACTGGTCATGTAACGTTCCGGAGAAGAACGGCTCGCTGTGGCTCGCATTGCATTCTGCACAAGGGGCACTCTTTCTTCGCCCTCAGCCAACCCGCGATGCAGTACCAACAGAAAACGTGCCCGCAGGGTATCACGGTGGGGCGCCTCGCACCATCGACGCACATGCAACAGCTGTAGTTCGGCGAGCGCGCCTCGTCCACGTTGTCGTCCTCGGAAGCAGTCGTGAAAGCGCGCACTTCCCGCGTTAAAGACACAACAAACTCGATGAGCGATAGCCAGCCTAGAACCTTGTAGCAGCGAGCTACCTGTGGATTGGACAACCACTTCCTTACCAACACGTATCTGATACCCGCTACCCTGTTCGCGGGACTGTGGTATCGGCCGAGCAGGTAGAAGAGGATCAGGTGGATCTGCTGGCTTCTCCCGAGCACGGTCCGCAAGGCGTTTAGGTCGGCACCCCGCGCCCTCGTGAGCAAATTTAAGAGCGCGGACGTGAGGGCGCCGCCGAACGTGTGAAGCGCGACAGAGAGAGTCCGTCGGGAAACCGAAGGTATGCTCTTGAGCGACCGGTTTACTTGGAGAATGTGGACGTACTCTTCGCCGAGGGTCTGTAGACCGCTGAGGGTTGTGGCGCAGTAGTAGAGGAAGCTGGAGATGGCGTCGATTTCCGATCGCCACAGCATCCATCGCCGGATTCCGGAGCTGATCGGGCGACCTCGGACACTTCCTTCTGAAGCGACGCGATGTGCTGCTCGTCTTTCTGGTGGGCGCGGAGGATCTCCGGTTGGAGCGCGGGTTCGAAACCGGGACATTTTGCGTCGCCTTGTTTTTTTGCAGCCTCTTGATTCGAGGAAATCGTCTTGCTAAGTAATTAATGCGATCTTTCCCATGCAGACGCACAGACGCCTCGGTTTCGGATTGGATTGGATCGGAAACTGAGTTATACGGATTACACAGTGGATTACTCCTCAAAAGTTCCGAAGTCGGTTTTTGTTTTCAGATTGTAGAAATGGGCTTATTTTTATTATTCCTTCCTTTTTTGGGGGGAGGAACTTTGAGAACAATAAGGTTTTGAGAACTCTTTGTGTTTTTATATAATGTTATTCTTATTTTGATAATTTTGTACTTCGCTTCTCTTTCTAATTCCCTTCCTTCCAACGTTGCTTCCCTCACACTGTGTTCCCCAACGTTGGTGTTCCCTCCACTGGATTCCCTCATTCCCACTCAACGACCTGAAATAAATTAAAAAAAAAAATATCACTTTTTGAATTTTAAGCATCTGTCCATTCACTCATGCAATGAAAAGAGCGGTAAAACCGATCAGTGGGTAAAACCATGGGTAAAACAGAAAGTGGTAGCGGTAGTGGCAATAACGTGGCGGTCGCAATCGACAGCTGTTTGCGAAGAAAGTTTATCATCTTGTGTCATGCTTTAAAGACGAGAGTTCGCAGCTTGCAGTATGCCAAACGGTTAGTAGAAGTGAAAAAAATGTAAGGAAATGAGAGCAACATACATTACATGTCATCTGCTATTCGATATTATTTGTGCTCACGAGAGCCGCGGCGCCGCTGAAAGGCAAGACGCCCGTATAATGAAGGCCTGCGACTCCACTTCTGATGATGATGAAATGGTATTGTACATCTCGAGAAGATCTGCATTCCTCCAAGGCTAGGCGGTATCTGAGCAAAAGCGAAGCTGAGTTGTGAGCTAACAAAACTGCTAACCGCATTCCAGCACTTGTGAAATTAACGAAATGGGAACTCTGCAACACGCTTTGCATAATATAAAAGAGACTGGAGTCTTCGCAATGCTTAGCTCGACAATGTTTGCACCAAGTAAGGAGCGAACCTGTGGATGGGAAGCAAGTTAGTACCCTCAACCTGGCAGCAGTCATATTTGCAAGTGCTAAAAAGATGGGAAGCCTTAAGTCAACCTGCAACGAGGATTTGGGAAGAGAAACCAAACAACCCAGCAGAGCCAAATTCCCAGGGAATGTCGAAGTAAGAGGCAACAAAAATATTGGATGCGGGCGGTCGGGTGCACGCAAGTCTGTCCAGAACGATAGGTGCCCTTCATTCACGGAGACGAGGTTCAAAGGAGAATACAACCAAAAGTTCATGTGTCAGAAACCATACACTCACCACTCCCAAGCGGAATCGAGAGATAAACAGGAGGTTGCCCACAAACCATATTTCTCCGAGGAAAGCAACTCGGAATAGCACACAGCATCATCAGATGCTATCCAAAGATGGCACTTATCAACACGAGGCTAAGTGGCCCGGCAAGAACAAAGCATCGTGTCGGCCGACCGATATCGTCGAGACATTAGAAGACACGCGGCTGTCTGTGAAGGAACCTTACGTACTGTTAGAGAGGTTGGAAAGTTCGCTTGCAACATGCCACGAGGTGAGCAGTGGTGAATCCCAGGGAAACAAACACGGTGTCGGACTCTGTACACCTGCCACTCCCAAGCAGAATCGAAAGGCAAGCAAGGGGCGGCTGACAAACCAGACTTCTCCGATTGGAATTCCTTCGAGGAAATCGACGTTGAAGAGCACACGCCATCATCGGAAGTGCAACAGTGGGGTACGGGAGAATGAAAAACAAGAGAACAAGGTTCGGATGCCGTCCCCAAGGTGGCACTCGTCAACACAAGGCTAGACGACTCGACGGGAACGAGGCCTCACGTCGGCGGGTCAGTTACGTGGAGGTGCCGGTAAACCCGCAGCTGTTTGCTAGAGAGCCTTACGTAATGTTGGAAAGATTGGAGAGTTCACAGATTGCAGCCTTCTACAAGACAAGCGTCGGGAAGAGCCTGGGAAACGAACACGACGAAGCTATATTCGCAACTTCCGTGCGGAATCGAAAGGCAAGCAAGAGGCGGCCGACAAACCGGGTTTCTCCGATCAGGATTACTCCGAGGAAAATGACACCGAAAAGCGCCTCGAGCTCCGACGGTGGGCCGACGTAATTAGCGCCGCCGCAAGGACCTTTGAAAGCGACACGCACGACTCTTTCCCTGTCGCCAGATGTAAAAGGGCTATTCCGAGACGTCTTTTTCGGCAAATCAGGGGAGAAGCATTAGAGGACAGGCGTATGGCTGCTACCGTGCGCAGTCCGGAGTTTCATTTTTCCCTCGTAGGCCTCGGAGATTCATACCCCCGCTAGAGCTACGACAGTCGGACGGCGTCTTCGGCTCCACGTGCATCCGACGAGACTTCGGATGCCTTTAAGACAAAGATGCGCCTCAAACAGGACCCTGCATTGGCGCCAATGCGGTTGATGGGGACCTTGCAGCGGTTACCGCTTGAGGCACTAGCAGCCAACCCCCCAAAGGACCTTCCGATCCGCCAACTTCAGTGTGGGGAAGCAGAAGGCTCTGGAGATCTCGAGCAACGAGCTGAATTACTTCAGCAGTGGTATATCTCCTCCACAGACTGATACGTAGCAAGGTTGAAAAGGCGCACGGTAAGAAGAAGGGAGATCGTGGTGTGTTAGCATCAGGGTGTCGCACCGAAACTGAACCGTTATTTTTAGTCAAACCGGAACCAAACAAAAATTGTTGCTGCTATCTTAAAACTAAATCGGGAAAAGACAATGGTAATTGGTTTAGAACGGTGTGGACTAGTATTTTTTGATAATTCCACTGACTGAACATTTGGAATTACAAAAACATTTACGGCGGTATTATATCTATCAGAAAATTGTCATGTACAGAATTGCAGTGAATGGGAAATGGTGGGATTTCATGGTGGGTTTGTATGAGCACTCCGATTATGTGTCGCATCAGCGGCGTAGACTTTCCATTTTTCCGGGGCGGCAGGCTGAGAAGTTCCCGGGGGGGGGGGTTGCTGCGCGTTGGCGTTGTTTGCCAGAACTGGAGATTGAAGCTAACGCAAGCACGCTGGGATTCCATTCCTACGTAACATGGCCGATAAAGGCCACGCGGGCGTTATTTTGTTTACATCCTAGAAGCTTCGTTACATGGCACGTAAACAGCGTCTCTAGTAAATAATAATAATAATGGTTTATTTTCCAGTGCCCACAAACAGCTAAGCGTTCTATTGTGTGGTGCACAAACATGGAGTGAAGTATTATCTCATTTAAGACAAAATGCAAATTATCAAAGACAAACTAACAACAAACACAAGCAAAAAAAAAAAAAAAAGATCAAGGCCTCGGGCGTTCGGGGGGCTCTGCCCCCCTGGATCTCACCAGGGGGGCACGAGGCCCCGCTTAACCCCCATAGTCTACGCCTATGTGTCGCATGATAGTATGCGACGTGGTCACGTCACGTCGCGGCATCAAATCGTTGCTTAGCTCTATGCCATGACATAGCTTTACACCCACTTTTGCTAATGAAGGTGCCTATACTGGTCTTTTTCCCAAAATGCATCTTACATCTTAGTGTGCTGTGTCCCAAGAGGCCTTGGGATGTGCTTAGTAGTCTAGGATTTGTCATTATAGACACGTAAGCTAGTAGTATGTGTTCAGATTTTATTACACTGATTCACGACGGACTGTCTTGAGCAGATCAAGTTCAATGTATCCAGGATTGCCTACAGTGAATTTTTCTGTAGCTTCCTCGAAGTGTTTGTGACGAACATAGATCCTGCTTAGCCACCTTCATGCCAAAATGTATCGTGAACATAGTACAAAATTAAGCACATATATTTTATTAACTTTGTTTTTACTTGCCTTTCTGTTGCAAGTTTTTAACACAATAAAATATAGTGGATATCCGTGTTTAAATAGATTCACCCTGTTTATTTTTCTTTTTTTTTGTCTTTTTTTTTTTGCAGGTTGTAGTAGTCTGAAGGTTTGTGTAACCTTGCAACCGAGTACGATCGAGAGAGACAAGACATGTTCAAACCTCTTAAAGATTTCTTAGGACGAGAGAACACACCGGCACCATCTATGCAGTGACCCTGGAACTGCATTTCACAAGAGCAAAGGTTTTGTGTGATTTCCGAGGTCAAATTTGCGTAATACCTATGAGAAAGGCTCATTTATAACATTGACAAAAGTTTTTCGAGCCAAGAAAGAAGAGGATAATGCCCGAGAGAAATAGAAAATATGCCGGACCGCCAAGTTTACACTACTGCCCAATAGATGGCGCCAGTGTGTCCTCTCATCGTAAGAGATATTAAAGAGCTCCAAGGCACTCGGTTCGTATGAATGGGCCTTTAGAACCGAGTGCTTTGGAACTTCTTAAAACCTCTTACAATGATGATGATGCTTGTGGCTATCCCCTTTGAAACGGGTGGTCACGTATGTCGTGTCCAAGCCATATGTGTCTTTCACTTTCCACGCTTTTCTCTAGTTTTCCACCAATTTTCTAGCCATCGCTTGGGTGACGTCGACAGTCCATCTATCTGTCCATGGATGAAAGCCCAGTGCCTGTGGTAGCAATGGTAGCACCGGGGCCGCTGCCGCTGGTGGACCGATTGCCGCTTGTGCGACTGCCGCAGTCTGTCTGCCCTGGCTTGTGTTGTTTTGGTTAGGCCCCTGGTTGTGCACGTGCCGCGCTTCATCCCATTCTGGTGTCAGGCCGGTGCAGTGCAGAACTAGGTGCGTGATGGTTTCGTCTGTGCCTGACCGCAGGCCCCGCACTAGAGGACAACTGGCGTCATCTATTGGATAGCAGTGTAAACTTGGCGGTCCGGCATATTTTCTATTTCTCTCTCGCATTATCCTTTCTTTCTTGGCTCAAAAAACTTTTGTCACGTTATAAACGAGCTTTTCTCATAGGTTTCTCAAATGTATTACATACATTTGACCTCGGAAATCCCGCAAAACTTTTGCTCTTGTGAAATGCTGTTCCAGGGTCACCGCATAGATGGCGCCAGCATGCCAGGGTGGTTAAAGGGCCTTAAGGGTGGTCTGTCGTCCTAAGAAATGTTAAGAGGTTTCAACGGTTCTTGTCTCTCTCGGTCGTAGTCGGTTGCAAGCATGGTTGCAAGTGTGTGAACAGGCCTTGATTGTGTAGAGGTTTTGTTCATATGGTTTTGTTCAACATTTATTGCAGGGTTGCGGTACTAGCGCTCCGGTTTCTTTGAACGGCTGTTTGAATGTTCTCAGTATCAAGTTTTCAGATATCAAAAATATAACTTTTTATGTATAAAACTTAGATCAATTTATCTGACAAAAGCAATTAGTGGTTGTTTTCTAGTCACAGCTTGCTGATCTCAGTAACAATTGCTGGATCACGCTTCCCGCTCCCGCGAGTGAAGCCACCAGACAGCCATCTTGCTTGTAGACGATTTGCGGTTTTGCTTGCCTTACAAGGGTTGGCGGCAGCGTACTGAAGACACGTTTTTTTACTCGTTCGTCGTCATTCATTGAATATTTTAAGACCCTGTCTGAGGTTTGTTGTTGAGAGCACGTGGAAATTTTTACGGAAGCGCAGTGCAGCAGGAAAAAGCCACAACAAAGATTTTGTACTATTGATTTAATTGCTATAAGTCTCTAGTAAACAAAAAAAAAAAAACGCGCCGCTGATGTTGCCATAGAGTTATTATAATGTACGCTAGAGGTTCAACTGGCGCTAGTGTGCTGCTGCAAATTGAAGCAGACAGCAACCAGTCAGACATTGACTTCCGGTAATGCATTTCAATGGGAAAAAGCGAGTGCATTTTCTCTCTGCGCTCGATTATAAGAGCAAATATCACCTAATTATTTGTACGTACCAGGCACATTGGAACATTTCTCAGGCATGCGGACAAAATAATTGGTCAGTTACAGCAGTTTTTATTTGAAATTTGCGGCATGAAAAGCGGTGCTAAAACCAGCCCGTACGTGTATAATTATGTGCACTGTCGGTCACTGTTAGCGTGAACACGGCGTAAACACTTTCCAGCATGGGGGATATACATGCCAAACGAACGAAGGACACGTGGAAAACCAAGAGAGCTAGACGGCAAGAACTATGCAGTAACACTGGATAAGTAACTCCTTGTGCATGCAGACCATGCAGACGATCAAAATAAATTGAGAGCCACGTAATATAGTCAGATTTGCAATAAATATGTAGTGCTTTATTCTTTCTGCTCATGAATATGTGTGAAGATACTTGTTTTGGGTTCAAACCATCACCCGCACGCTCCAAATCTTTGCAAATAGGGAGAAGCCAGAGAGCAGGTGCCCGATAAAAACTGCCCGACATAGGATATAATAAAAAGACGCACCTTGCGTAGCTCACGTGCTTTATTTTCTGCGTTTGAATGTTTTTTTAACTGATCGTAAAGATGCCGACGGAGTCATTTTCATATAATGACAGGACGGGTATATTATAGCAATATATAAGTGCCACCGGAATGCTACCGAACCTTGAACACGCTTTATATTCCTTTCGATTGTTATTTTGCTTAGATTCGTCACTCATTTTTACATGCCTGCCATGGAACAGAGGTTAGGGCCTGAAATATACATGGTGAAACAAGGAGACGGCAGGCTCTTTAAATCGACCGGAAAATTCGGTTTCTTAACCCATAGCGCTCCGACTTTGTGCAGCGTTGCCCACAGATGGTGCATTTTTTTGGTAAAATTTGCAAAGAGCGAACTTACCTGAGGAAAAAGTAAAGAAAGAAAAAAGGCTTAGCTCCTATGGAAACGCAGCGACGCCACCGGTCTTCAAACAACACGGCGCCGTTTCGCACGGGAGACAAGAGATGGCGCAGCGAACGCCGCCAACGAACGAGCATACGGCGCCGAGAGCCGGCACTTCAGCAGACGATCCTTTCGACTAAAAAGCGGCTCGCGTTCCGCAGGCGGCGACAGTCGCAGAAACAAAAACAGGCGCGGTAGTAACAAGGAACTGCAGTTCCTTGTCTGCTAAACGCGCTGGCTCTCGGCGTCGTCTGCTCGTTGTTGGCGGCAGTTGGCGTCGTGACCGCTTGCGCCATCTCTTGTCTCCCGTGCGAAACGGCGCCGTGTGGTTAGCAGACCTGTGGCGTCGCTGCGTTTCCATAGGAGCTAAGCCTTTTTCTTTGATTACTTTTCCTCAGGCAAGTTCGCTCTTTGCAAATTTTACCAAACAAAATGCACCATCTGTGGGCAACGCTGCACGAAGTCGTAGCGCGATAGATTAAGAAACCGAATTTTCTGGTCGATTTAAAGAGCCTGCCGTCTCCTTGTTTCACCCTGTAGTTTAACATCGTTCAGTGGTAAAGAAAAATGCTGTAACTAAAGCAATTGTACACTTTCACAATACCAATAAAGGTACATACTATCCGGTACACCCGAAAAAACAAAAGTTATTCATGTTATTTTCTGGCGAAGAGACAAAATTCATGTGCGTTTTCCCATAGGAATGCCCAGAAGCACCTCAAAAGTAGACTGGTTGCTGTCTGCTTCAATTCGACTCCCGGAAGTCGCATAGACACTAGAGCCAGTTGAACCTCTAGCGTACATTATAATAACTATAAATGCCGCTTCCTTTTCCTCCCTTCCTTCCCCCCCCCCCCCCCCCTTTTTTTTCGTCGCTACTGGACACTGGGTCAAGCTCGTTTGTGGACCGTCCCGCCGCGGGTCCGGCGAAACTTGCTTTCGACGAGTTGTGCCTTTTCTGCAACACTAAGCCTTCATAAAAGTTTCCAAGTATTTACAACGGTACGGTTACACAGTGTTTTAGAAAAACGTCATCGGCGAATGACGACGAACGAGTAGAAAACGTATCTACAGCACCCTGCCGCCAGCCTCTGCAACGCTAGCAAAACCGTAAATGTCTACGCGCAAGATGGCCGTCCGGTGGCTTCCCTCGCGCTGCAGTGAACAAGCGGGGAGGCGCGATCAGAGCTTTGGGCGCGATCAGACAGTCTGCGATCAGTGTCGCAGCTCTAGGCAACGTGTTCTAGTAACGTTGGCTCCAGTCCTCACCGAGCTCCAAATTTGTAAC
Organism: Ixodes ricinus; assembly: GCA_037355805.1. NCBI lineage: Eukaryota > Metazoa > Arthropoda > Arachnida > Ixodida > Ixodidae > Ixodes > Ixodes ricinus. The sequence goes on along the minus strand of JAZHYW010035954.1, from coordinate 32,914 downwards.
AAAATGCGAGCGTTTTCTTCTCTCGCTGTGAAGAAACCGTGCAAGAACCCCAGACCGAAAAGAAGCACAGTCTGAAGGCTAATCCCGATCCAAAGCAATCCAAAGTCAACTTGTTAAAATGGCGGAAGACAGTCGTTCCTCGGATGCTCCAACAAAAGATGACATGTCCTTCCAGTCGGAGGGAAATAACAACGCAACAAAATCTTACAGTTCATCGGAAAGAAGCAGAAATCGAGAAAATTCTGACTCGATTATGGAGGAGCGCTAGAAATTGGAGAACACTACATGGTCCGTCGCTGCGACGAAACTTGGCGTGAGTTGGGATGGAGCCTTGTGTCAAGCAATCGTTGGATTCAACGATAGTTACCTTCACTGTTACTGCTGCTGTTCATTGACCTATCAAAACACTTCTTTGTATCTGACAATTTGATCTTTTCAGACCCCGCGGAAATTATTCAAGTTCGGCCCTGCGACCAAGATGTCGGAAAATGGGAGTACTACGTTCATTACGAGGGCTGTAAGTTTTTCCGTTTCTGGTTTGTTTCCACGTATTTTTATGGGTATGATGTAGCAATTTATGAGAATTGTGTACAGTAGAGGACACGAATTAAAAGTCATAAGTTAGACGGAAACTCACATAAACCGCAGTCGCCGGATCTCTATGACGTAACGGTGCGTGCCCGTGCAGCAACTTGTTCGATAGTTATTAAAGTGATGGTTGAGCAATATACTGCCAGTGTGTAGGCCAGATTGTCTTCTACCAAGCCCTCTAAACTTAAGGGCGCGAAAAGTGTTTCAGTAAAATTGTGATTAGTTAAATTTTTGAGTCAACTTCTCTTAACTTCCTTTAAAAGCCCCCGAACACCCAGAATGAGACCCACGTACTTCACAAAATAACCCTCACCCGCAAAAAAACAAAAAAAAACACGACATTTTTTAGAATAATATTAACGCTCGCGAGACACATTTCGAGCGATCCGTCGCAGTACTCAAAATGAGTCTCGCACCCCAAGTGTTGTAAGCATTTTTTTTTTTTACCCCTTAAAATTTTATATTTTCGCTATGTGTTCTTTTTAGGCACCACACTTTTACTTTCTTTTTAGCTTCAGTGATAATTTTTGCATCTTGCAGACAACCGTCGCCTGGACGAGTGGGTGGACAGAGACCGCTTCAACCTGTCTTCGTCGCAAAGGAGGAAATGAAGAACCCGATGACGCAGGGTGACTGCATCGAGCAGTCCGATAGGAAGATCACGAGGAACCAGAAGAGGCGCCACGACGAGATCAACCACATCCAGAAGGTGCGGGCACCTCTTTTTCTGCAGGTTGTCGTTTGTTTATCAACGACAGCATTCGTCGTCATCGTCGTTTATCGAACCTTGGGTGTAATGCCCAAGTGGGCATTACGCAAGGGAGGAGGAAATTTGTCCATCATTACAGTCATGTCTCGCGAATACGGACCCCGCTAATGTGGGTACCATACTACCGTAGAGTACCGCGCATCCACCCATTCCACACTAAGCACCCATTGCCAAATTTGTAAGATCTGAGGAAATATGCACAGTACATCTATATGTAAAATTGATGACTGGACAAGTACCCAGCTTTCATTTCTTCGAGATTATCTCTAAATCTTGAGTGGGCGCTTGCCCATATCTTTTTGGTATATAGATAAAGTTTTGAGGGACAAACAGGGCAAACACATATATTTTTGTCTCATTATTATAGAGTTGGCATGTTATGAACAATTTTGGTGGGAATCGAGGTGTCCATTGAGACATTACTACGTGAAAGCAAACTTGTTAACGCTGAAGCTTGGGCTATAAATGCGTTATAAACATGGTATATGTATTCGCTACCATGGGGTGGTGTATTCGTGAGACCCAATTTATCCCAATATTTTTCAAGTTGCTATGTTCACGGAAATTAGGCCCTCGTGAGAATTAGGTCGTATACAGTATCTGTCTCTTGTCACCTTTTAATAATCATAATTTGTAAACTATGGCCCTTTAAACTGTTATCCTGGTGCAGCACTCAGTGTCGGTTTCTTAGTAGAGCAATAAGGAAGGTACAATATACTTTAAATTACATACAGTATACTCTCAAGGGTTTCATTTTTGCTGGCTCAGTATTTTGTAAATTTTGGTGAGTGTCAATTTCAAAACTATCTTGCAGTCACGAAATTTCGAGAATTGGAGTGATACGCTATAGAATCATGGCCATGGGGCGATATATCTGCAAGATAAAATTTTCACAACATTTTTTTAAGTCGTAAAAGTTGTGAACATTAAGTTGTTTACAGTAATTTGTTTGGTAAACTTTCTTCTTGGATCATTGACATGTTGGTTTCTAAAAGCCTCCAATATTCCTCATTCTGTGTGCCGAACAGACGTACGCCGAAATGGACCCCACAACAGCAGCATTGGAGAAGGAGCACGAAGCTGTGAGTACCGAACCTCCACTTTTGCCTAGCCTCTTACGGCTTTTAACCAGGTACAAAGCAGTTATGAGCCAACCGGACTAAAACTGTTTTACAGCTACGGCTGTCAGTCGGAGCTTCCCGGGGAATTGCGTGGTCGTCCTTCGCGAAATCTGCAGGTGTCTCGAGAATGCATGTGCAGCGAGAGCATGCGTCAAAAAGGAACGAGCATGTGCTGAAGTCCAGGCGTTCGTAAAAGGCACCCTGCAGTTTTTACTGTGACAGTAGCTCCGTTCGATTTATTTGCACCTCCTGGACCGGTGCAGGAAAGTGTGGGGCCGTGCACTTCCGGTCGTATTTCTATACACATACCAGAAGTACACTGCCATACACATTTCTGCACTGGTGCAAGAGGAGCAGGGAAATCAAACGAACTCAGTGGCTGTAACCGACACCCTGCTGTGCCGGCGCATGCGCACGACCATCCGAGCAGACAAGCTTGCATGCCGTACAGCTAGACGTTGTAGGAAATCGCGTACCGCTGCCAGTATGCCAGATCCCGCGTGGTCCGTCAAACAACCCGAGTCCAACCTGGTTCTTTCACGGGAGCGGGATTCCGCTCCCTTTTATTGATTCAGAAAACACAATGCTCAAAACACTCAAACTAAACTACAAATACACGCAACATTACACACATATTTACACTTGCACATTAAGCCAAGGCTAAACACAAAGAGGGCCCCCAGGCCTCGTGTCCCGCGATTACCCGAGATCCAGTCGCACACACTTGCCTGTTCTCGGTACCGCCTGGAGTCCTCAGAGGCTGTTCGCCCCCCGGTCCATCGTCTATATCTCGATGGCGAGGAGGTTTCTCCTTGCCCGCCCTGGGCGCCTGCAGCGCCATCCAGTGACTAGGAGAGAAAGCGGCACGTCGGGAGCCGACTCGAGATCCCGATTGATGACGCGGCGACACGACCATGTGATCGTGTCCGAAGTGAGGCAACTGCATAGCCGCCTCGCGGCAACGATGCCAGAGTGGTTTGATGGGCGCCCTCGTGAATACACGGTGCGCCATAACATAACTTCAGTTACAGCGGGCCGAAGAGGCTCGTCGTAGACGGGCTACGGATCAGACGAGGGCGTGGAACTGAGAGCGGAAGTAAAATTGGCGTGAAGATCCTTGGGATCGTGCTCGAGAGAAGGTGCAGAAACGACAATGACGCTGCAACGACGGCGAATTACGCATGCGCTGAGCTGCTGTCACTGTGACGCACGTTGCACAATGACATAACTGTGCTCGGATTCTTTATGAAACAAATTACATTGCGGCATTTTTTGCGGCATCGCAAACATATCTTTAGACCCGCTCGTGATGAAAACGTGAAGCAACGACATAATTTTATTTACAGGCTAATTGGGAAGAAAAAAGAGGTACAGGGTTCAGTACAGGTCCTTGAAATCCTAGAATTCAGTGAAATCTTTTCAAGGGACCTTGCATCTCTTTGAAATTTGCAATGCTCCTTGTATTCCTTGGAAATTGAGAAATGAACATGTTTCTTTAGCAAATCATAGCAGTTTTAGAAGTTTTCTCACAGAAGGTGTACGTGGAAGCATGGACCCCGGAGCGCAAGCAGTCAAATAACATTACCAAAAAATAAAACAATAAAGCGGGGCATTTTTTTTTAAACTTTGATTTACATGAAAGGGGATACTCTCCGCTTCTCTTGACTCATACAAGCCGCAGTGATGAGTGTAGTGGCGCGCAATGATATTGTGGGGGAAAAGCGCTCGCCCGGGTGCCTTGGCAACCGACATGGTAGCATACTTTTATTTTTGCCGCTGAAAAATGTGAATTTTTTTTTCCGTAAATGTGCCTGCTCCATGCGCAAAAAAACACAGTTTTTGTCGTGAAGCTGCCATCACTCGCGTGAATCGTCCTCATGATTGCGTCATGCGACATCCGCCCGTTCTAAAGGGCGCTTCAATCTATGTATAACCCAAGACGTTCCATGTCATCACCACTTTTGCTTTTTGTTGCCCTGAATTTTGTCTTCTGACACCCTTGAAGTCCTTGAAAGGACCTTGAATTTTGCATCAAAAATTCTGTACGAACCCGAGAGGTAGTTTCTCATGCAAATTTGTAGTCACGTGCAAATAGTGGATTTTGAGTTTGAAGCGAACTCAAAGCGAATAGTGGTTTTGGCTGAATATTTTCTAATCGAATATAGAATAGTTTCTCCAAGCCTTTCACTACTGTTGCACCATGCTCAAACGAAAACTCAGCTAAACTCGTGAAGGTTGTTCCCAAGCTTACCACTTGTCCATTTATAAGCTAATTTTATTCTAACTATATTTAGACACTGTGACCACAGAAAGTGTAATGCCTTGGGATGGCAAGTAAACAACAGATTTGACATAAAATTAAACCTATAGAGATGCCCAGCTATACCTAATTGAGTGGATTTACAAATCTTGCTATATGCAAATATTCTTTCTTCAATCTCGAATTCGAAAAAAGAAAATGAATCACGAATGATGAACGCAGGTTGTCAGGACATCTCTGCCTAACATATACTCTTGCATAACAGCCACAGTTTAATTTTGCAATATTTTACTGCAATGTAGATATCAACATTCACAGAGTTTGCAGTTTCTCTTTAAATGCACTAAGCACGCACGTGTACCATCCTGCTTTGAAAGTGGCTTTTCTCCCAAGCACGCAGTTGCGTTTATACTTTTCCAAGCGTTGATCACGGCGGGTTACCCCGTTAAGTGCGCTTCATACCGAGCAGTGGTGCGCTGCGGAGAAGCAGCACCGGCAGAGCTCGCTTTTACGGGTGTTGCTTCTCCGCAGTGCACCCATGCTCGGTAAGAAGCGCACTCAACGGGGCAACTCTCTGCGAAAAATGTGAATATCGCAGTTCATCTCGAAGCGAACATCGAATAGTGTATTATTTCAAAACTACTATTCGAAATTTGGAATATTTTCGCAACACTACTAGTAACTTGTATTTTTTATAAAAAACCTTTTTCTTTCTTTCTTGAATTTTGTGAAATTTGTTTTTGAAATAAGATTAAAACCTATATTTCAAGTTTTTTTTTTTTATTTATTATTCAAGAGTTTGTAAAAGAATCATACAGGTGTATTTTATTTAGTTTGGTTGTTACTGTGCTTATTTAAGTAAGGGTTTTACTGTTTATGAGCAAGGCCTGTCGTTCCACTTTCTCGGGGAGCATGCTGATGGCCAATCACCGCAATTGACAACAAGATTCCAGCAATTGACGGGACAAAGATAACGTGTTCACATGAAAATACTCTCTGCGCGAATGGCATTTTTACGAAGAATCATGTTCTCGACTTTGTTATTTGTTACGTTTCTGATGCGGAAAAAGATGATTGACTTTGTGCATGTTTTGTGGGCAAGCAGATGCAAGGGCCTTGTTCATATGTAGTGCATCTACTACTCAAGTAAATATGGCATGACAAAATGCTGTATAAGGGGGAGGGGGAGGGGAGGCTCCAGCGAAACGGAAGATTCCGGGGAAAGCCCAGGCCCCATGCCCCCCTCCCCCCTGGCTATGTGCCTGATACTGAGGTGAAATAGCTCAAACACAAAGATAGGAAGAAGGACAGGGCAGAGCGCTAACTCGTAACTAGTAATTTTACTACAAGCAAAGAAGGAAAAGAAGAAAACATTGCATTCCACACCTTCGATTTCCTGAAGTTGAAAATGGGGCCCCCTCCCGTGCAAAGGTGATCAGTCATCAAAATTCCTAGTTGCAAGTTAGCACTGTGTCCTGTCCCGTTCTTTTTCCTATCTTTGTGTTTGCGCTATTTTACCTCAGTATGCACCTCAATTCTTCATTGATTTAGCTCATAGAAAACTCCCTGTTTTTGACTGGATCCAATTTATCTCAGCTTCATTCAGGAACAGCCTGATTGAGAGTTTTCCTTATGTATGGTTAGACAACGACCCTTGCGTTAGTGGAGTTGCATGAGCCCCTTCAACTGTATTTACTTCTTCTCACCACTCTTGTAATCCTGCTTTGGAATCAGAATTTGGTGTCTGTGTGATGAACGATTGAAATCTTTGATTTGTGGGGTCTGTTGGCTTCTGGCAGATAACGAAGGTGAAGTACGTCGACCGTATCCAGTTTGGCAAGTACGAGATCGACGCCTGGTACTTCTCCCCATTTCCCGAGGAGTATGGCAAGGTGCCCAAGCTTTGGATGTGCGAGTACTGCCTCAAGTACATGAAACTCGAGAAGACCTACCGCTACCACATGGTGAGCAGGCGCCCCTTGTCTTTGTTTCCGGCGTGGAGTCGTCGGCTCTGTGCCGTATTTACTTGTCGAAAAATTCCCGATTCCTTGCCATGTTCTAGGGGTGAACTGTGGTGACAGCATGATTTCACCATGTTGACATGGTGAAATCATCATGTCACGTGAAGAAATTTTCTTGACAAATTTAGCAGAGAAATTTTTGCGCTAAATCTATTGGGGGACCTTGTGAAGTCACGTGACTATGTGAGGTCACACTGTCACGTGATCATACCTCGGCAAACCTCACTCATGAGGGCCCTCACTCACCCTCATATTCACAGGTGAGGTGAGGGTGAGTGAGTTTCTGAACCAGGAAAATTTATGAGTGTGAAGGCTCGTTCACACACGTCGGTTGCATGCGACTGCGTCCGTTGCAACCGGAGCGACCGGAACGACCGCTCTGCGCCGCGCGTACACACACCTGCAACCAGTGCAACAAGCGCAGCGGGTCGTCAGCACGGCGACCGCTTCTAGGCCGCCGTCAGCTGTTTCAGCGGCGCCTCTAAAAGGGGACGCACTGCCACTCAATGCCGTAACAGAATATAGACAGACAGTTTTCTATAGCCTAAAGCTTTATTATTTTTTTTTTCATGATAAACTTGCAAAGTACTGTGGACAAAAAAAGAAGAAAACGATGCAGTACGCGGTCTTGGACGATCAAGACTCTAATACACGACTTCGCCAATAGTACAAATCTCGCCACACGCCTTTTCTACGATTATAATAGACGATGTAATCTTAGCAGCGATATAGCAACGTAGAAATATGATTTCGTGATCAGACAGACGTTGCGAGCGTTCAGGATTGCTAACATTAATCACTTTTCTCCGGTGATGAAAACGAGTGAAAATTCGCATCCTTTATACGGTACGCGCCAGTAATACCTTGAACTTGAGCACAGGCATGAAATGCGCCAAATAAGAAATCCGGGCGATGTTCGAGGACACAAATGCTTAGAAAGCACCACTGTAGTCGAAGTAAACAAACACGACGGCACGGGCGTTTCTGCTGTCTTGAGTGTGCCGCCACGACATTGCCGCACGAGTAGGTGGATCTTCCCTTCTAGTACGTGCTGGGTTATCATAGCGACACACGACGAAAATTCACAGTCAAGGGTAGCGCTTTTACGCGGAACGATGAGCTTTCACCACGCCGTCCACGTCGACGGTCACCACCGACGCCATGTTCGCAGATAGAAGGAGCCGGCCCGCGACCGGCATGCAACGCGCGCGACCAGTTCTCCTCGATCTGTGATTGGTCTGTCGTTGCGGTTGTTTCGGTTGTTTCCAACGCAGCGGGGAAAGTTGGGCTCGCTCCAACTCCTTGCGTCGTGAACAACACGTGCGGGCGTCCCTCCGTCGCTATGGCAACTGACGGTTGCAGACCCTTGCAACGGTCGTTTCGGTTGTTCCAGTCGTTCCGGTCGCTACGGACGCATGTGTGTGGAACGGGCCGTGAGGGCGAGTGAGGGCCTTGAGGGCTGTGAGGACCGTGAGTGCTTGAGGGCCGTGAGTGCGTGAGGGCCATGAGTGCGTGAGGGCAATGAGTGGCGTGAGGGCCATGAGTGCATGAGGGATATGAGGGCCGTGAGGTCATGATGGGTGTGAGTGCCATGAGCGCGTGAGGGCGATGAGTGTGTGAGTGGCATGAGTGCGTGAGGGCGGTGAGTGTGTGAGGGGTGTGAGCGCCATGAGTGCGTGAGGGCAGTGAGTGCGTGCGCCCCTTCAGATGGGGCAACTTTCACAGCAATTTTGGTGTTGCTGGCGGGTTGTTCCCTAGCTTTGCCTAGATCGACACGAATTGCTGAGATCGGGTCCGGCTCGAAACAAGCGAGCAACTCGGAGCAATCAGAAGACTTTGAAGCGGCTGCATCCAATCAGGGACGCAATATTTTCACGTGATACCTTGTGCCGGTGATGATGACAACAAAAGACTTGGTTCTGGTTTGAAATTGATCGTTTTTGGAAATCAACTGTTTCAGAAAGATGCATTAGTATTGCATCTTTCATCTTGCATCTGCACGAATACACGCTTATAGTGCGTAATTGTGTGTCTAAATAGTGCAAGAAAAATGAAATTTCATGATGATGATTGCAACCTGCAGCTATTGGTTGTTCCGTGTGAACGCGGGCGGCCCGTGTTGCTGGCGTTGCGACGTCAAGTTTCTGGGGCGAAATCGCCCCATTTCAAGCGGACCTGAGTGGCTTGAGGGCCATGAGTGCGTAAGGGGCGTGAGGGGTATGAGGGCGGTGAGGGGCGTGAGGGCCATGAGTGAGTGAGGGGCATGAGGGCCATGAGTGAGTGAGGGGCGTGAGAGCGGTGAGTGGCGTGAGGGCCATGAGTGCGTGAGGGGCGTGAGGGCCATGAGTGAGTGAGGGCGGTGAGTGCGTGAGGGACGTGAGGGCCATGAGTGCGTGAGAGCCATAAGGTTCAGTGAGTGTGAGTGAAGGGCTGAAGGTGAGTGCGACTGTAAGGATGAGGGTGAGTGAGGGGCTGGAGGTGAGTGTAGCTGTGAGGGTGAGTGAGGGGCTTAGGTGAATGTGGCTGTGAGGGTGAAGGTAAGTGAGGGCGACCTAAAATGCCGACCTCTGCACGTGATACTGTGGTTCCCCTTTAAATTTAGTGGGCCCCGACTTTAAACACACTCTGGTATCTGCTGTGAAACCTCGCCAATAATGGCTGCTGCCATAAAATTTGCAAACTGTTCACGAACAATGCCCCTTTAAAGGGCAACTCCGCTCAATTCTGAAAAATTTAGGCTTACATGTGATTCCATTTCACAAAGTACTACTCAACAGCTCTACGTCTTCGGATTCGCGAAATGTTGAATATTATTTGTGTAATCTTAATTTAAACATCAGCCGATACCGAAACCGAAACTTCGGTTGCGTCAGGCAACATTGGTCCCGTGTCCTCAGAGTCATGGCCACGTCACGTCGAACCACGTGGTCTTGTGACGTTCGCAGGCGCGAGGTACAGGACACGCGACGCGGGTAGGTCGCTTCGCATGGCGAGGATGGTGATGGCCCGGGGGAGAGGGGGAAGGGAGAACACGAAAGAGGAGAGGGGGAGCGGAGAAACCGGACATGCGATAAACGCGCAGGGCAGCGCAAACTAGCGCATCCGCGTTACGGTGATCACGTGGACGCCGTAGAGCCAACACCGGGAGGAGAAACTCATGACGTCATCGTTCAATTTCGCTCCGAGAAGTAAAAACAACCAAAACGTGAGAATGACGTAGTCATGCCTTTGGCGTAGTGGTTCAACGTTGGCCGCTCCAACCCCGTCGCATTGACTGCGCTGACGATTGCGCCTCACGTCGCACGCTAGAGTTGGCAGATTTCGGCGACTTGGCTCGTTTGAAAGTTTGCTGGCCAGTTTATTAAATATATAGACGGAATTAGATCGTAATATTTGACATGGGGTCTTCCTATATGATACTGAAGAGGGCTGCATAGTTTTCTAAATATCAAAAATGAAGCGGAGTTGCCCTTTAAGAGTGAATTTCCATCATTATGTCCATGGAGTAAACATAGATATGGGAGGCCTAGAGAGTGCTTCTTTTTTGCAAAAATGGAATTTCGGCACAATGCTAGATGTGTGGGGTATCGACATCGAAGCATATACATGGAATTTTTATGTGAGTTATGCTGTCCAGCGTCATCCTTTGCAAAAAGTTGAAAAGTAGATGCATGAACTTTGCTCTTAAAAAATGGTAAGCTTATTTGCATAAATGCAGCATGTCCATGTGTAGGCAATGTTCTTTGTTTTCGGGTAAATTTCAGATATTCCCAACCCTTGCCTGCTTCCTTAAAGCCTATAGATTAAACTCACTTTTAATGCGAATAGCATTCTTTGGATACTTCACGCACTTTTCGTCTATGTATCTATCTATCTATCTATACTATCTATCTGGCTATCTAACCTCTTACGCCGCGGGTCGATAAATAAATAAAAAAGACCGGCGCCGGCTGGGATTCCGAACCGTTGACCCTTTGATCAGCAGGCAGACGCGCTAACCACAGAGCTATGAAGGCAGTCATTCACCGCACTCTAAACATTTGTTTATATGTTTACCATAGGACGCGCTTTGCAGCGCTGTCACAGCTACCGGTGCGCGCGCGTTCCATGCACGAGGGCTAGCTCACCCTCTCCCGCGCTCACCCTCTCCCTCTAGCTCACCCTCTCCGCGCTCGGGAGACCTCTAGCCCTCTATACTTCGTTTCAGCTTGGGTCCAGACACAGCCGATGCTACAGCGCGAGCTCCGGGCTTCCAGCGTCCCTGCCAAGCACGCGCGCTCGTGCAATGCAAGCACTATTCAGGGCCACACGCTCGCGCTCGTAGCATCGGCTGCGTCTGGACCCAAGTTGAAACGAAGTATAGCTCAGCCTCACGAGAGCGGAATGAGCCCTCGTGCATGGAACGCGCGCGCACCGGTAGCTGTGACAGCGCTGTAAGCGCGTCCTATGGTAAAGATATAAACAACCGTTTAGAGTACCGTTGGTTGAGACTAGCTGAGACGCCAGAAAGTCTGGTCGGTACCATTTTGAGTGTTTGTGCGTATGGCGCGTGCTATGCTCGCCTTCCTAAGTGACACAAACGCACGTGCTGGGCTGCGGAGATCGTGCGCAGGGCTGTGAAAGTGTCAACAAATTTAGAATCGCCTCAAGAGTGGGCTGGCGTATCTAGAGTGTGCCGGCCACCTGACGAACGCGCAAAACTCCGCACCGTTTGATGCTATTCGCATTAACGTAGATAATCATTCCCAAAGGATGGGTTCTGCTGATTTTTTATTGCAAATGCAGGAAATTGTTAACCTATGAAGCTCGTCTTTTTTATACCCTATTTTGGTATACAAAGATTTACCCTGGTAGTTTTGTAAATAATGATGACTGTAGTGACCAATTATTAGAGAAAGCAAACCGCCTAAACATTTTTTTAAATTAAAAATATAAATTTTCAACGCAGAATGTGTTTATGGGTTTGATTTTACGAAAAGTGTAACGCTCGAGTGCGAAAAAGCGTTACACTCAGGCAAAAGCAACATAAAGGATACATAGCTTGTACCAGGCATTGGATAAGCATCCAAAGCATATAGAAGGCATAATTGGTCACGTAATAACCCCTACATGATAAGTACTAGAAACACACAATCGAAACCAGAAAAATTCACCAAGGAGCTCAGCTGGAATCGAACCCCGGCCCATGGGATCCACAGTCCGACATCATTGCTGGGCGCCACAAGTAGCTTTTTCTTCTTTATTTTCGGCGCCAGGAGCAGGAGATTAACGACAGTACAAGCAACTGAACTAAGTATGACTTGCAGCCGACGGTCACCTACAGACACTGTAGCACAGACGACCGTCTCGCGTCACGTCATAGTTGGTCGAGCATACTTTGTCCTCGGGCAATCATCAGAGGCGAGTTACACTTAGCATGCTTAGCCCAGTTTACTTAGTGTGCAAGGCTACAGGCATTGGCAAGTTATACTTAATTTAGTGTACTTATTCTGCAGGCAACCATTGGCAATGATTCATACTCAGTCCAGGGTACTTACGTAGTCCGCAGGCAACCATTGGAGGCAAGTTATACTTAGTCCAGCATACTTAATCCGCAGGCAATCGTCGGTGGCGAGTCATAGATAATATAGTAAGGGTGCAGGCAAACTGGTGAATGTTAACCATGTTGAATAAACCTGAGACTAGTGCAGAAATGAACATATAAGTCGAAGGAACAGAAAAGGACGACGTTCCTTCGACTCAAATGTTAATTTCTGCCCCAGTCTCAGTTTTATTCAACATTGCGAGTTATACTTAGTCCAAACATTACTATGCTTAAATCCAATCACAGCCGACGCCACGATTCGTCGGAGCGATTCAAACGGTGCAAAGAGTATGTAGAGACTCAAAAGCTATGTTATTTATTTACAATATTTACACTGGACAAAATTGGTTAGTCGCGGTGCGGCGCAATCGAATTGCCGTATCTCTGTGCGTGGATCCGTAAGGCTCGCTTATCGCTCCTCTTGTAGCACTGCTTCTTTCTCGTGTCCTCTTCATGTAGCTGGTCGCTATAAGTGCGTTGCAACGGCGGTCGTTTTATTTGTGGGTTTGTGATCGCCAACTAAACTAATGACGCAAGAAAAAAATGCCGGATCGTGGCGCCCCAATTGTACGCGATTCGTTTGGTTGGGGACAGCAAACATACAAAAGACAACGAGCGCCGTGATGATGCACTTTTGGCATTGCTCGATTGGCTCCGTCGAATCGCAGCGTCGGTTGTGGTCGAACCTAAAGTGAAACCGAGTATAGACCGCAGGCGGCTGTCGGCGGGGCACGCAGTGGGTTCCAGACAAAGCGTAGCTCCCCACGGGGACTCACGACACCACGGGGCGAAGCACAACGTACCGAGGAATAGAGCAGCGGGCGCACGACGTCAGCAGTTTAGACAAGAGTCAATTGATGGAGTAAAGGCCACAACAAACCTCCCCTCGCGATTACTTCGGGCTCTTAGTGCACTGAAGTGTACTAAGAGCACTTCAGTTACAACGGTCCTTACAGTCCTAGAGCAGTAAGAATTCAAGGCCCTACATACACCCACTGAAGAAGGAGAACCCATAGAAAACTTCAGATTCAAACATGCTTGTGACACGCTCTACTCCCGAAGAAATTTAAACTTGTCTCGATCATTCTGAAAAACCTGGAGATCTCGAGAGTGTCGTGTGTGCAGCGCATCCGAAACCACTCCCCGCGACCAAGCATTTCCAGTCGCAATGCGTGCATAATACACAGACGACACATTCTGTGCCTCCCGTCGTTTATCGGAATGACTGAGGCAAGTTAACTTTGTTTCTGCAAATAATATTTACGGGTTGTGAAGTACCTTAATTACCTCCCAAAATAAAAATAAAATGACTAATAAATTTTTAATTCTAAAATTTATAGTGCAAAAACCTAATTTATCTCTAGATAGAGTTTGAAAACTCTTGGAAATCCACCGTGAGCCATATATATGAAAGTTCCTTTGCACCAATATGCTTGATTTGGAAAAACCAAACGCGTGAATTGTACAAAATACTGAGCGAACTCTAGTAATCATAATCAATTTTTTTCAGGCTTAAAAACATATTGACACCTCTTGATGTACATATATAAATTAGTGCTATGTTCACTGTTATGCTCTCTCTCGGCATTTACTTGTTTCAGAAAGAGTGCAACTACAGGGTGTCCCTGAAAAAAAATTACAGGGTTTTTTCACCACAAAAATAAACTCTGCATTGCTGAATGTTCATTCTCTGCCCGAAAGTAGTGCTAGAGATCCGAACCAAATGCGAAATTTCAGCGCGAATAAATCTTTACAACGCGATAGCGTTAAAAAGCTTGTGTCGCAAAAAAGCCGGCGTCGGTGACGTGACAGGAAAATCCTGATTGGTCGATAGGCTCATGACATCACAGGCACATTACCTTACGCAGGAATTTCAAACAACCCACAATCAGGCACGTAGCCAGGATTTTGCTTCGGGGGGGGGGGGGGGGGCGTGCGCCCATGACAAAATGCTGTATGAGGGGAGGGGGAGAGGAGGCCCCAGCAAAATGGAAGATTTCGGGGGGGGGGGGGGGGGCCTCTCCTCCATGGGGGGGTCCCCATGGGCCTCCCTCCTGGATACGTGCCTGCCCACAATGCTCACATGAAATGTGACATCACACGTGGAATGACAGTGATTAAAACGTGATATGTACGTGATGCGAATTAAAGGTCACCGCATGTCTCAAATGATTTCACTTTATAAAGTAATTCATTTGCCTTAAAGAAAAATTTGAAGACTTTTAGGCAAGATTTAAACCCACGACCCTTCGGTTGCTAGGCAGACATGCTAACGACTAGGCCACCCAAGGCACGCTTGCACGGCGAATGAGAAGGCGATGCAAACGGGGCCTGAAAACGCTATCGCTTTCCACTCTTTTATTCAAAAGTTACAAGTGATTTTATGAAAATGTCAATGGGAAAATAGTGGCCGACAGAGCTCTCGAATACTTGGAGCTCTGTGGCGCTAGAAACTGAAGACGGGCGAAAACGGGCCCCATTTATTTTCCCATTGAAATTTTCAGAAACTCATTTATAACTTGAATAAAATATTGGTCTGTGCTGAAACTTTCGGATCTGGTTCGGACGTCAAGCACTACGTTTCGGTGGAGAATGAGCATTCGGCGATCGATAGTTAATTTTTGCGATAAAAAATACCTTGTAAATTTTTTTTGGGACACCTTGTACTTGTTGTATTTAACGAGTGCTGATCAGAAGGCTCCTAACACAGCTCTCAAATTTAAGTGTGAAGCAATACTTATTCTGGGGGCATACATGAAGTACTGTGGATGATCTATGCAGGATATTTTTATTCTCAATGGAAGTTTTCCGGAGTAAAATGCTTGTAACAGCAATGCACTCTATACAGTCATGTCTCGTTAATATGGACCCCGTCAATATGGATACCCCGCTATATGGACACCATTTTCGGGGACAAACTTGGAAAATACATGCTTTTTTGTCTCGTTATTATGGACAACTCGCATTATGGACGATTTGTGGGGGCGACGGAGGTGTCCATATTAACTGAGACAGCACTGTGTATTGGGACGTAACACTCCTATCCTTGAAACTGCTCATGTGCAGCATCGGGCGTTTTGTTTGGGAAACTTCCCAAGAACTTTTGCTATGGCGAATGGTGACAAATAACTCGGTTAAAAGTTGAAACCAAAATAGCAAAGCTAGACCCGGCATTAACTAGCTAAGCCCAAGCTAAAAGCAGCTAAATTGGGTGCCATAAAAACAGAGTTCAGATAAGGCCTGTCATCTCCGTCCTGCAGCCTTCTTTTGGTTGACCGTATTGCAATGACCTGTTGCACGTCAGTTCCCGCTTGTGGTTTGGGATGTTTCTGGTTGAGTATCTGACGCGGCATATTTTCCAAACTGCACCTTTCAGAGCGAGTGCACATGGAGACAGCCTCCTGGGAAGGAGATCTACAGGAGAGGGACCGTCTCGCTTTGGGAGGTTGACGGCCGGGAACACAAGGTATGAATGCTGTTCTCCAAAGGGGGAGCACTTCAAAATCTTGTGTGGAGGCACTCCCCCCCCCTCCCTCCCTCCCTCCCCTCCTCTCACCGTCACTAGTGTTGAGTACATAGTTATCATTAGAGATGCTGCAAACCTTTCTCAAACAAAAGGTTAAAAAAAAAAAGCTTTTGAATCATAGCTTGTTATACTTCAGATTTTTTGTGCTGAGAAATTAGAAAATTTTCAAACTTTCTAATTTCCTGCAAATTTTAGCAATTTTTTAACTTTTTTAACTTGTTGAATTTGGGATTTTCGCTGCATCTCTCGTTCTCGACTAAGCAGGCAAGTGTTATGTGAATCTTTTTCTAAGGGGTGCAAAATTAAATGTTGCAGCTGCCAGCGTCGATTTGGGTGGGTTCAGTACCGAAGTGTACTTCCATGGGTCGCGACGGCAGTATTATGCTGTTGGTCTGGTGGTGCGGTACCGCTGGCACTTTTGGCTGCCATCAATATCATGGCGAATGTGGCTTAATGGGCTTCATAACAATGAAAGCCTGATTTGTGTACAAGAAGAAAAAACATTTGCAAATAGGGATGCAACGCATCGAGCTTCGGAAATGTACAGTTGAAAAGTGTGTGTGTTAGTAGTTGCCCAGCCACGAGTCATTTCTTTTGCTTTTTATCTAGCGCTAAATTGTTTGCTGTGAAAGCGAGACTAACTGTCCTCGGCCTTACTACGAGCGTGTAGTGCGCGCGAATGATTGCAAGTAAGCAGTTGCGCAGCACCGTCTACCCAGTGCTCCTGCTACAGCAGTAAAACACTATCGAGTCTAATAGAAGGCTATCCTCGTCATTGGTTTGGTACAGTATGGCCGGCGCTTTTCAACCGCAAGTGTCCAACCCTAAGTGTGTACTCTGAGGTGCCAAAGCGACACATTGCGCGCCATTTCTCACTAGGCTGGATTGTTGCACGGATGATGCTAGGGGTCGTACGTTTGAAGTTCGGCAGTAGCTCGTGGCACCCGCCTTAGCCCCCACTGCCGTTCCCCTTGTGGCCAGATCTACTGCCAGAACCTGTGCCTGCTGGCCAAGCTGTTCCTGGACCACAAGACGCTGTACTTCGACGTGGAGCCCTTCCTGCTGTATGTGTTGTGTGAGGTGGACAAGCAGGGCTCCCACCTGGTGGGCTATTTCTCCAAAGAGAAGGACTCCCCGGATGGGAACAACGTCGCCTGCATCCTCACCCTGCCCCCGTACCAGCGCAAGGGCTACGGCAAGTTCCTCATCGCCTTCAGTGAGCCCCTCCACTTGCTATGATCTATTATTTATTTATTAGCTATACATACTGCGACTTAATTTGAGTTCAGTGCAGGAGTGGGAAGGCACCAGCACACAGTATTGGTGGACAAGCAAAGAAACAAGAACGTCCTAGAAAATAACGATTCGAAACAATTGCGCGTTAAGAAAAAGGGAGGTGCATAATTGCCGGAATAAAGTCCTTCTGAGCAAGCGTGTGTGTGGGCCCATTGAAGTTATTCCGCAACTCAACCACGGGTGGCGAGAAAGAATATTTAAAACAACTGGTACTGATGTGACTGAAATGGCACAATGTTTAAATTATTAAATTGTTCAGTGCATGAGATATCAGAGAGAGGAGCAGTTCTTAGAATATTCGGCTGTCGAAGGAAGAAGCAACGCTTCTTGGGTTTGAAACATGTATGTTTTGATAAGATAGCTAATATCTAATCTAAAATGCACCTACACGCCAAGCGACTTTGTTTACCAACACGGCCGGAAGGCCGTACATGCGCGGTAGCTATGTGGGCAAAAGCAGCCCGGCTCTCCGTGTTTTCGCCATTGCGTTCTATGGCGTGCGCTCGTTGTTTTCGACACAGTAACGGGTAACATACCTTTGTTACTATTTCAAGTAACGTAGTTACATTACTCGTTACTACTTCCCAAGTCTTAAAGAAATTACACTTAAATTTTTCCCGTGTTTTAGGTGTCAAGCCATGTTTTTCTTTGCGTTTTTTCTCGTGAGTATTTAGGTGAAACCTTAAAAAGAGATAAAGTAATTATGTTCAGTTTCTGCATGAACATAATGTTTCTTGATATATGACCTGTATCGTCAAAACCGTAAAATGTGTTAAATCATAATTAAAAAAAGTAACGCAGAAGTAACGTGCGTTACTTTTTATCGGTAGCAGTAACGGGTTCCTTTTATTTTTAGGCAACGTAGTTCGGTAGCGCGTACCTCTTATTTGCAAGTAACGAGTAACGTATTTCATTACTTTTGTTCGGTAACGCCTACAACACTGCCATTCTGTCGCCGATCCCCTTCTGCTGGCTAGCACGGGCGTAGCGAGCCTCCGACGAGCGCTTGACCGATGCTTTGTGCGCGAACACCATGGGAATAAAATCCCGGTGGTCTCGATCCGACGACGGTTTCTCTGCACATAAGCAAGCCTCGGGACGGAGATTGAAATGGAAGCCGCACTTGCCTTCAAGAAAGTGTTTGCCGCACAAACAGTCGTTTGCGCGAGGTGACCATTCTTTTCGATCCACAGATATTATCCACCTTCTATGCCTTTCAGAGTCTGCCGGGAACTTGTGGAAACTCACTCCGCTACCTTTCTTGTACATTTCGGTGCAATTAACGGCAACACAGCTTTGCGGCATGCTGAAATACTATGACGCCCATGCGAAACGTGCGCGCTTTTGCCCACACCCCCCCGGCTCCGTCGCGATCGCTGCGCCGCCGCAGCTCTGTGACGTCAAGCCCGCGTGTCGGTCTATATCTTATTCCTCCACATAGAAAGGGAAAATAGTAACGCTCTGCAAGGAGCCAAACCTTTGTTACCGCAGTTCCCGAGGTGAAAACGAGTATAGAGGAAACAGATGCGAGACGCAGATTGGACACAAAGTCCGCACCAGCATTCGGCCGAGACTCGCGTTCTATCAGGGAGGACCCGAATACTAGGCGAGCTGAAAACAAACTCTAAATGGTATCTGTTTATTCATGTTATCCAAGTTGCTCTTGGCGGGGTTCTACCAAGGTACCTGGAGCGCATCTCTGACCGGCGTGTTTACCGCTTCTTGAAAAGTGGTTCTTCGATTTTTGTCCGATGACGCGGTAAAACTGCCACAATTGCGGTGGCGGCACAGCAGTGGAGGTGGGTGCGACAGACGTCCATACTGCTGGAGGTCGCTCTGCAACCAGACGGTTGCCGGAAACCAGAGCAGACGCGAGACGGGACACCACGATGACCCTCGCAACCTCTAGCCTTTTTCACCGGCGTTTCTACACCCGACGACGTGACCAGAGCCATATACAGTAATACCTCGTTAACTCGAACACGGCTATCTCGAAATGGTGGCTAAGTCGTGAAATTTCCTTGTCATGGAATGAGCTCCCATAGGATCAATGCAATTTGTCCTTGCTTATCTCGAAAGGTTTTCAGGACGGATTTCGGATATGTCGAAATCTTGTCAACTAAAATCGCAAAACAAACGCAATAAACATCAAAAACTGCCGCAAAAAAAAAAAAAAGATGTGCACGCAAAAAAAAATAAAACAATAAAAGATAACTGCGGGTGCAGTGCACAGAGTCGCGGAGAGACGTGCGACTCAAAAACATTTGTTGCATTAATTGTTTATTTTTTATTTTTTTACTTTTTAGTTTTGTTCTCACTTGGACAAGCCAATGGCAAGCCGAGATGCCTGGCGTTTGGTGCCCCCTCTCCCTCGAGCGTTTTGTTCCGCTCTGTCCTTCGTTTTCTCTTCTTTACTTCTGGGTTCTTCCGTTTCCCTTCCCCGGTCCGGTCGTCGTCGCGTCAGTCTCGTGTTTTGCAGGCGTGTCTCATTCTTATCGAGTGTTGCTGCTTTTTGTTGCTTGTCCGCTATTTTTTTTCCGGGTGTTTCAATCGTCTCGCGGCGCCATACGAGCAAGGGTCAAGTGTTAAATTCGGTCATCGGTTGTGAATTTTCTGACATTGTTGGCGCGTGACTCGATTGACCGTGAACATGGCGCAGCCCAAACAGTGCAAATCATTGACGGTTGGGAAAAAAGTTGCTCTGATCAGAGAAGTTGATATTACCGCGATTGTTCGAAGTTTTATTTTGAACATCGTGAGATCAGAGGTAAAAACAAATTCCGGTACTTTGCTTATCTCGAAATGTCGCTTATCTCGAATTTTTTCACGGTTTTTATGACTTCGAGTTAACGAGGTATTATTGTATGGGGAGAGTTTGACCAGTCTGTGATATCGTAGCTGTAACGCCCCCCTCCTGAGTGAGCCAATCAGCCCGCGGCGCAGAGCGAGAGGCGTGAGCGCATGTGCGTGAACTCCCGGCTGCTCCGAGCTGAGCGGGGAGGGACGCCATTTTAATTCATCCACCCGGCGGCATGCATGGGATCGACATCCAAATTTCGGTTCTTTCCTTTTATTCGGCAGACTCTGGCAAGAAAATGATATAGTGTTGTTCTTTGGTGGCTTAAAAAACTAACAAATGAAGTTTCTCTGCATTTGAACGCAAACTTTGATTCAGGGGAAAAGGAATAAGCCCATAGCAGACGACGCATAACCTTAACAGTGCTCTGCGCCAACAGCGTTGCATAGAAATGGCGGTCGATTCTTCTTTGCTCCCTTCTTTTTCTCTAGCTCCTTCGGCGCTCTCCTCCCTTTCCTTCACTTTTCTCCTCTCCAGCGCCTTCGTCGCCACACCCACTGGCCAAATATACGGCTCTGGGCGTTACATGCCAGCTGCAGTGACGTAATTTGTTGCCTCTTCAGAACCACTTTCGGTGCATGGGTGAGATGGGACGGTAAACATGTCAGTCAAAGCCATGCTTCTGGCACCATAGTTCTACTGTACTTAGGAATTTTTCCCCCTCCTGTAGATGACAATCATCGTGGCGTGCTGTCTCGGACACATTGTTGTTAGATTCTGGCTTTCGAGCAGCAGAAGTGTTTTTGGAGGCGTTTCGGAACTTTCTCACCACCTTCAGTGGCTCTTAGTTTTTTCGTTTGTTCGCTTTTAGGGGGATTAAAAGAAAGCGGAATGAAATTTTGAGTTTTATGCGAGCATCCAACTATACTACTTACGATGCAAAAGTGTATTCCACAGCAGTAGACTCTTTCACTGCAAATGTCTTTCTTTACAACCTCTTATAACATGGTACTCTCCTTTACCTTACGACGTACCGCAAAGGACACTACAAGCCCCGTTGACCAATCCCCATGCGTGCCACGTGACTTCACGCCCCGCCCGTCGTTTGTCTCAACCGAAAGGTCACGTGACCCGCTCCGAGCTATGAATTGGTTTTGGTGGCTCAAACCATCTGTTGCGGTACATCATGAGGTGAAACGGAGTAGAACATATCTATTTGAAACTAGGTCAATCTTTTTATGAACAGACCTGTGTATCTACTTTCCCACAGAACCCACAGAGACCAATCATTAAGACTTACAAAAGTAGTCAGCAAATGACAAAACAAATCTTTTTAAATAAATAATAAAGAAAAAAAATGCTATCTACACAGTTTTTTTTTCTTCCTGCATTCCGAAGTTGCCAGTGCCTTGTCATTCGCTGGGCCTCTTCCTCAAAATCACGATTGGCTCTTCTTGTGCGTTGCAGGGAAATACACGCGCAGGCATTGTTCATAAAGAGGTCGACCAATTTTTGAATAAATACGGTAGTACTGCTAATTGGTTTCTAACCTACTCGTTGTGATCCCGATAACGTCCCTGTTTTCCACGAAGGCTACGAACTGTCCAAGATGGAAGGCACGGTGGGCTCTCCTGAGAAGCCGCTCTCCGACTTGGGCAAGCTGAGCTACCGGAGCTACTGGTCCTGGGTGCTGCTGGAAATCCTCAGGGACTTCAGGGGCACGCTCTCCATCAAGGATCTCAGGTGAGCTCTCGCTGTGGTGTGTCACCCTGACATAATACTGAGGTATACAGTGATACCATAAAAAGTTTTGATTCCAGACTGATGGTGTAAGATGCTTCGTTTGAGGGACCTAAAATCATACGTTCTTTAACGTTTCCAGTGTCATTAGATTGCTTTTTAAGCAGTGCGTTATGCAGTTATTGAAATTTCTGCTCACTATATCTCACAAATAAAGCATGATAATTGATTTTATGAATGTCATCTTCCAGAAACTCTGTGTGTGGCATCAGAGGCATCTGCGAGCCTTTTTGTAGGCTCTCTCTTTTTCCTCCTCCATCCTCTTTAATATGCGGTCATCACTGGAGCACTGCCAGAGCACGAAGGCATGACATGACTGTTGTAAACCCACTCGTGGCACAGAGTCTAGCCGGCGACTAAACTAAAGCATAATTAGTGGAATTCTCGGCTTCGCTCCTACCGCACTGTCACCATAGTATAGGAGTGTCACAAAGTACAGTGAAACCCGTTTAGAACGAACCCACGTACAGCGAATTATTGTCGATATCGAACTTACGGAACATTTAAATAAAAATGCATGTAAAAAGTGTGTTTTATAACGAACAACATATTGGCTATATCGAACTTTTCCCCCCGGGAATGCTTCCAAAAACGCGCAAACAATCGTCTTCTAGCCTGTCCCTTCCCAAAAAAAGAATTAGGAAAGAGAGAAAATTCCAGAAGCTCAAGTTGCGGACAAAATTGTGCGAACAGAAGCGATTTAGAATGGGAGAAAGCTAAAAAATACTCTGCACGCACGCACAGAAAAAAAAAACTTTTTTACCCAGAGCATTTGCCCACGAAAAGAAGCAATTCAAAAGTAAAGATAAGCTAAAAAAAAAAATCTTTTTAGCGCGTTGTGTCAAGGCGGAAGTGAAGAGATGAGTAAGAAAGTGAAGCTCTCACCTTACAACGAACTCATCTTGGAAGTTCGTTGTAAATGTTTTTTTGCTATATCGAACTACTTCCTATATCGAACTGATCGTAGCATTTACTGCTGTTTGTTATAAACGGGTTTGACTGTAGTTCTATCACATCAGTGTGATAGAGAATGACGTGGCTTCCCCCTTTTGCAGCCAGATGACAAGCATCACGCAGAACGACATAGTGACAACGTTGCAGAGCCTCAACATGGTCAAGTACTGGAAGGGGCAGCACGTCATCTGCGTGACCCCCAAACTGGTCGAAGAGCACTTGCGGAGCGCTCAGTACAAGAAGCCCCGCCTCTCCGTGGACATCTCCTGCCTCCGCTGGACCCCGCCCAAGAAGCGGCCCAAGCCGGGCAAGAAGCTCTAAAAGCGCGCTTTGCAAGACTTCATTTTCATTGTGTTCCTTTGTTGTCCGTCTCCTGCGGTTGTGGCGAAAAATTCCCGAGGGGGCCGCCCAACTAGACTAGCTATGATGCAAAAGTTTTTCGTGTCGTGGAGGTGTTCGACATGGTGCATTTAGGAAGCCAGTTTTTAATATGGTGCTGCTTGGCCCTATAGCGTGGTACAGTTGTGGACAACGTAAGCTGAAACAACCGAAAGGTACTTGCGACGCTGCCTCAACGCGAGAAGCTGAATTAGCAATGAGAGATAGGACAGGGACGATGGTGCGGTGGTCACGGCTATCTGACTCGGCCCATTCCCCTTCCATGTTTCCAGTGTGCTATGATGTGACTCGTCTCTACTCTTTGCTACTGCCTACCACCACACTTGTCGTCTGTGCTAGCAAAATCATTCTCCAATGCCCGAAGGGGCAAAAACGATGACGCATACAAATGGGCCCACTAGTGGCATGTGGGCAGCGAAGGCACACAGTTCTCGTGCATGATGGGGCCTAGCTGGATAACATATGCCACTGCAATCTCGACTGCATGCTCTCTCTCGTTGCCACTTCAACTCCTTGCGTCGGGGCGGCACCACCGGTATCTTTCGGTCGTTGCTCGGTCACTTCACCTTACCTTGCCCATGATCGTACATGCAGCATTCTAGTTCTGCAGAACCGTGTACAACACGGGAGAGATTTGCAGGTGCGAGTTGGGTCTCATTCTGATATATATATGAATCAATTTGAAAGGCTGTTTGAAATGCATAACCGGGAATGTGTCAGATGCTGATGAATAGACATTGAGGCAGGAATGGATCAAGAAAAAGGGGCACAGTAGGCCAGCACATTAGAAGGAAAGTTGAATCTTTCTTTGGAAAAGATTCTCCAACATGTTTTTTGTGACACTCTTCCAGTGTGAATTTCAACCCTAATATTACCGAGAAGAGTCCGTTTCAAAAAGGTATACATGTTATACTTCTGAAATTTTATCCCAGATATTGGTCTACTTTCGTCAACGAATAGTATTTTGTTTGCTACATGTTAAAAGTAGGAACCCTTCCACCTGTGGTAACAGATGTCTATCAAAACGTGCACCAGATTCAATTTAACCCTAGGGTAGTTCCATTACAAGAAATCGGGATTTTAACATTTGTATCCAACCGAAGCGATGCAAATCATGTTTTGCCCTCTCCTATCATATTAAGCCCATTTGCAAAACTGCTTTATATGGTATTAGACTTTCCCAGTGTTCCTAACTGAAGTTTTGTGTTTGCATTGTGTAATAGCATCGTCATCGATGGCACCACGAGTATTTGTGGAACCACGCAGTTGTATATAGTCAAATAAAGTATCTTCGGAATAAAATGTAATACTGCCGCGTTAGTATACCGGCTTTAGTTGATTCTCATTGCCGGTTGAATACTGCAGTTACAAATTATTCACTTCTGGAGACCCAGTCACTTGGAGGGAGTACCACCTCAATACGCTTTCGCTACACGTGCTCCGAGCTCCAGTGCATTAACACTCTCAACCACCGACGCCCTGCCCCTGCCCCCGCCCCCCCCCCGTTCCCTTGAGAAAGAAAAAGACGGGGCATGGTGGCTATACTCTGTTTAACGATAACTTGGCGAGCTGTGGAGGCTAGGGCCCTGCGACCCAATAAGAGCATCAGAGCAGGGCACGTCACCCGACGTCACAGGAGCATTTGTGTCGCTACGCCAAATGCGAGGCGCGAGGCCCGGAGGAATTGGGTGCTGTCTGCTAGCCAAGAGTCGTCTGCTCCGAAACCAACCAACCTTGGATGAACGTCCACCGCAGCAACATTTCCGTCTGCTAAAATAGCGAGCACTTCGGGAACAGTTTGAGATAACCACACGCTCAATTTAGCCGCGCATCTGCGACGGGCGCTAATGCCAGAGCGCAGTGCCATGTTTTTAGCGGAAACGGCCAATTGCACGGCTGTGTTTGCAACGGCCACGGTGCTACAAGGAGAAAAATAAATCGGGAGCGGAGGCAGATGTGGCATTACTTTTTTGGTTTAAATATAATTTAAACTAATAAATTTGTGCTCATTTATTCTTTGTATCTTCACATTAGAGATGGAATTGCACGACTTCAATTGCCGTTAAAAGAAAAAGAAGCCTAGAACCACCTTTTATCTCGGACGGCGCTGTTGCTGTGGCATTAACGAGGCCCCTGTGGCCTTGACCATGGAGTGTTATCACGTGCCTTGCTCCGGCGCCCTTACTTGGTCGTGGGGGCCGCAGCCTCCACAGTTCGCCAAGTTATCGTAAAACGGAGTATAGTGGCCATAGGAATTGGGGTATGAGGTGAAAGAAGGCGGTTGCTAAAGGAGATTAGATCAAATGCAACGGTATGGCATCTCTTTGCGACGTCCGACCTCTAGCGCAAGACTTGTTTTATGTCGTACTTTGGCTGCACGTGCACGTTCAAGGCTGGCAAGGCGCCAAATTGTTATCGAAGGTAGGAAGCTTGCACTGCAGGCGGGACACGAGTGAAAAACCCAGTTGCCGCACTACCACGCTCACGTCCTCCCCTAACCTTTTGGAGAACAAACTAGTGGAACCCCTCCAACCCCCTTAACTACAAACGGGTGCACCGACCACCACAATAATGTCTCGAATGTGCACCTCAAATGTCCCAAGAGAGTTCTGCCATATTTGGCCAATCGAACCAGGATGTCGAAACAATGCTTTTTAGACTGTTCTTGCCAAACGCGTTTGTGTAAGCGAGCGGTTGGTTTATAAAGTTCTAGATTATAGGGGAAAGTCAACTTTTGTCCGTCTTCCCAGCCTCGTATGCTTCCGAATTTTATTTGCGAAGCTGGCTTAGAAAGTATGTATACCGGGTGTTTCGCAAAGGCCTTCAGGAATCCCTAAAAATTAGGTGGTTGAGAGGAAAAAAAATTTGCAGTGGCTTAGCCCGGCTATGTCAGGATATGCGTAGCGTGAGCTTATGCACACAAAATGAGAGGCACTATCAAGGGGCTCCGGTGCAGCGTCAGACTTGGCTACTGCACAACGGAGGTGGACAGCTGGGCACGCAGCGGCGCCAGTGCGTCTGCCACGGCTATGGCACGTCGCCCCTCTGGATTGCGCAGACCGGCGAGGCACGCTTTGCGGCAGCGGCGGAGTGCGCCGCGGCAGCTATGGCGCGCCAGTTGTGCGCCGTGTGGCGTCCCTGCTCTCCGCGCATGCGCAGTCACAGCTCTTTGGGAGCCTCGCGAAACTGCTCAACCTCGACCAGTGTAGCTCACGCTACAAAAAAGTCTTTCAAGAACAAACTGCACCACGGCAGAAGTTGGGGGATTGCAAAGAATGTACTAATTAGCGAAATAATTAACTAAAATTTACTAATCAATGTTTTAATTAGTAAAGACAGACACATGGTTCCAATTATGAATCTGCTAAGCATGACTGAAAACCACTGCTAAATCAAGTCATTTTAGAAAGGCACATACAGCACTTTACGACATTCCAAAACAAAAATCATTTGAATGCGTTTCTAGGTTTTGGTTTCCTATTGGACTGCTGGGCCCGTTGGCTGGGCAGGATGCGCTCCAATAGGAAACCAAAACCAGAAATCGCACACGGGACACTATAAAATGACGTACCTGCGTTACATCTTTCCAAAACGAGTCGATTTAGTGGTTTCCAATGATGCTCGGAGCGTATCTAACTTGGAACCATGTTCATTTTCCCAAATTTAAAGTTAATTAGTACATTTTAGGCCATTTAACTAATTAGTATGTATTTTTGCGATCCCCGATGCCGCCATGGCTTCGCAGTTTGTTCCTGGAGTTTTTCTTGGCACACTATTTCTAGCCTCAATGCCATTGTCCTCCCCCAATCCCCCTAAAGTGATCTAAGTAAAAGGAAACTGCATCATACCAAGCCTCTCTAGAGATTGCTTGTCAGGTTGCTTGCTAGTGGTGGGTGTAGCACTGTGTCTAGACCCCGGAACCACTGACAAAAATCTATTTTCTGTTGGTTAGGTAACATTTACAACAAGTTTAAAACGGACCAATTATGTATGTCATGAGAGCCAATTAAGTTTCGATCACATAACTCTCCAGAAGGACGACTCTTGAACATAAATCTCTCGGCAGATTAGTACTACGGTAATCACTTCCAGATATAATGCATGCGATAGTACTGTCGTAATGAAATGACTTATCATACAAAGCCAAACTAGATATTAAAAGCTGCAAACAATTTTCTGCCTAGAAATGCAAGGGAATGGAAAACTAAAGAGGAAAAGCTGGGACAATTCGGATACAACAAAACATTTGTTCACAGTCATTATAGCAAAGGTTGGTTTTATTTCTTTTTGCGTGTGATCAAACTATTTTTGAAGAAACACTAATGCCGATGTCTTTCATGATCAACATACGAGGCCCTCAATGAAACACCAACACCGGGTTCTTTATTTCCAACAAACGCTTCTACCTTAACAACACTGTTACTGGAAACGTGGAAGTATGGGTCCTCTGCAGCTCTCCCTTACGCGTCCTTACGTTTCACTATCAGCGGCCCGACGTTGTCTCCGCACTCTTCATTGTGTTTGTTGTGAGAGCCATCGCAGTAGGGGAACTGCAAGAAACAGTGTCAAATCAGGACATCCCTTCAGTCTCGATGGCAAAAGGATTTGTGAAGCATCTTTTCAATGAATGCCACACATGTTGCACGGAGACACATCACTAGTATGAAAGCACTGCCCGTCGATAGTTGCATCTTTCATGATGCACAAGTTCCTAGTTAGGAAACCTTATTTATTCCAATGAATGCAAATGTTGTGATCTTTATGCTACATTTACTAAAAGTGCATACCAACGTTGACCTAACCCTATGTTACAATCAGGGAGTGCGAGTACAGAGGTCCCTTAATTTGCTTTTGTATCCCCGTTATAGGGCAGAAACATCAAGCACACTGTGAAGTGCCTCCCATCACAGTCATACAAGTATACAGCGTTCATTCTTGATGTGAAGAGTAAAAAATAAAAAGAGGAAGACTGCTGCACGAATATTTGTCTCGCTGTGTGCCGGGCTCAGCAGACATTAGATGGGGAAGAAACACTAACTGACTACAATGTGTTAACAAATTTTAGTCAATGATAATGTGGGTTACTTTGCAAATGCAGTCTTAAAGGCAGTCATTGTCAGAGGATGATCAAATTTATGAAATTTGCAAAACAGGCAGTGGGACTTGGGACATCCAAATATCGACTTTTTTTCTCTGTTTGGTTTTAGAGAGTGGATGCAAGAATAGCCCCTCAAGGTCCGACCACAATGATGCGTAAAAGAGTGAAACTTTTGTTGCGGACACATCGTTATCTCAGTAGAGTGCCCTTGGTGTGAGAGCCAACAACACACTGCTGAGGCAACGATAAGGAGCCCCATCCCTCTTGTCTACATTTCCCGGAATTTTAACCTTATAGCAGTGGTTCTCAAATGGGAGTCCGCGGACCCTCGGGTGTCCGCAAAGGCATTCTAGGGGTCCGCAGAGCTCAACCTCGTCAGTCAAGACTGGAAATAAAAGTTGTATTTTCTCAGATTGAGAAGAAACGTTCCCATTTTCGGGCGAGTTTTCTCGTGTATATATTAATAAGCGAAGTCTACTTCACACTAGTCCTTAGTTTTATCCATTTATTAAATTATTATCATTATTAACCTATATTTTCCCTTCCTCTCGCCACGAACAGGGTCCTCCGTCATCTCCGCCGATCCACAAGGGGTCCGCGAAACATCAATGGTTAAGAACAACTGTTTTATAGTAATCTTTTGAATTCTTGTTTTGCACCTATAACATAATAACCACAATCTACACAAGTGTATAAGGCTAAGCAAAAAAATAACCCTCTTATGAAAAAAAAAAAAAAGACTAGTTTGCTTTAGTTTTATTTAGCATGCCGGCAAAAGCCCCGCAAAAATAGCTCGCTGTATATGTTTGTGTGGCAGAGCAACCTTGTAGACCAACTGTCTGTCTACGAAACAAATGCTTCCCAAGATACTGAGTAGTACCTGGGCATGTGCTGTGCCCTAACCGGCACCACTGTGGTGGCAACAGAGGGGGAAGCGAGCTTATAGAGTTTCACCTAAAGGGATACTGAACCGAAATTTCAAACTCACAAAACAAGGCAGGATGGATAGGCGAGATGCTGCAAAATTCAAAAACATCATTCATACAGCAATATCTAACGGAACGCCGTATTTTTGGAAAAGAAGTCGAGTCACGTCACAATTCTCATTCTCTCTCCTCCTCGCTACAACCCGTCGAGCTGATGAACCAAAGCGAGGAGGAGAGAGAGCGAGGCTGCTTCCCCTCATTCTCAAATTTTCCAGTGGGACAATGACATCATAGCCCTCACTTGATCACACCCTTCTTTCCAAAAGTATGGCCATCCGTTTGAGATATCGATCGTACCAGTGATGTTTTGGAGTTCATAGCATCCCGTTCAACGCTTATGCGACCTCATTTTGCCAAAAAACAAATGTCGGTTAAAGTATAGCAAAGAAACCAGGGCCACAGGCACGCACTAATAACCCCGGCAGGTTCTCTCGCTTGTGCAGCCGAGGCGCACTCTAAAGCAAGACACCTCGTACTGCAGGCTCGGCTATACTACCGCTCGAAGGCGAAACAAAATGCAGGAAGCTCTTAATTCATTTTTTAAGGAGCCCAAAACTTTCTCCAGATCGCTTACCAAGCGCATGTTGCCAGGCAAGGCAGACTCCAACAGTGAGGAGGTCAAGACCCGCACACATAGAGCTTGCTGGCCAAACGCCACACATATTAATTTCCTTCGGTACCTTAGGAATCCCACGCAGAAAAGAGCAAAACTACATTTGAACTTTGTGCCAACACCGCTTAGAATGGATCTTTGACGTTTATAACCTACGAAACACGCATTAGTTCTCCCCATGCCATGGTAGTTGCAGAAAAATTGAAAGCAAACTTAATGGCAATGACTTCCTCAACTGGCAGTTGGAACAAGTGGCCACGTGATCTGGCAAAGATTATATGCCGCCAATGTTTATCAAAGCCACGCACTGAGTTTGACATTATCAGGGTTCGGCTCTTATCGTCATTGCAGCGATTGGATACGATCCACTACTCGAATGCTCGTCGAGCTATTGATTTATCACGAGCCTAAACAGCGCTAGCACGATGCTTGAGTCCAATCTATGAACCACATTCAAATATAGTCACTCGAAAGACTATGGCACCTTGCAACAAAGAAGTTTCTTGGTCAGTGGCGTTGCGTGCAAGTATACTTGGTCCCACTAGTGCCAGTGTATAGCTAGCGTAAACTGAAAAACATTCCGAGTGAATATCGTTGCACCGCCCCTTTCATCTTTGGTTTCACTCTGAACATGGACGAATCCTACCTTCTTGGACTTCCAGCAGCGGCAGAAGACCGCCTTGTTCCCGAGGTCTTCAATGTCGACAGAGTTGACGATCTTGGGGTTGCTAAGGTCCACGCTCGAATTCACTCGTCCCTTGCCCCCCTGCACTTGTACAGGTACAGGCTCAAGCCCAGGGCCACAGCCGTGCCCACCCATGGCAGCAGAGGTACAACCTGCTCTCTTGTGTCTGGCAGAAAAAACAAAGTAGGAAAAAAAAAGTTTTAACACTGCTTTTTGTCGGACCATCTGCCTGCCAAAGCAGGTGCTTCTCTTTTTTTATTTTGTTTTAGAGACATGTGGAACTAGCATTGCCTTTACGCAAACTGCGTCCCGACTTCTGTACTTTTGAGCCTACATGTACTGCATCTGAACTACCTAAAGTGTGCATTTCACCAAGCTGTTAAGGTTACTGTTGAAAAGTAATAAAGCTAAAAGTAGTGACATCACTAAATACACATCTATAGATTTCTGCAACATTAGAATTGTAGGCGAAGCTCCATCCGCAAAATGCAACACCCCGCACGACACTCAATGGGCAAACTGGGTGTTAGAGCTTTATATTTGTAGGCATCAATCTTGGAGGGATGAATAATAATGGCTGTACCCTTCGTAACTGGCTGTAGGTTGCACCACCTAGCCTAAGAAAAAGGCACTGGTGGGTGGCCCTCTCTAGAGCAACTCATTTTGGCACTCGGTGCAGAGCGGCCGCAACTTGCAATCGTTGAAATCCAAGCAAACAAAAAAAGCGACTTCCTCCCGAGTTGTAGAGTTGGCAAGCTCAGGCGATGTCACTTGGCTTTGTAGAGGGCTGTTTTAACATACCTGGAGGATGGTGGCTCTAGTCCTCCCTTTCCACAACGGCAGAAAAATGGCATATCTTTACCGAGCGACACCACTTCTCTCTGGGAGTTCGAGGGCAGGGCCTCTCGCATTTTTATGTTAAAACACTGTTGCTGGAGTTTCTTAAGGCCCGTTCACACACTTGCAACTCCTTAGAACCGAGTGCCTTGAAGCCTCTTAAAATTTCTTAAAGGAGAGAACACACTGGCATGCTGGCGCCATCTATGCGGGGGTCCTGGAACTGCATTTCACTAGAGCGAAGGTTTGGCGGTATCTGCGAGGTCAAATGAGCGTAATACCTATAAGAAATGGTCATTTATAATGTTGACAAGTTTTCGAGCCAAGAAAGTAAGGATGATGTGCGAGAGAAATAGAAAATATGCGGAACCGCCAAGTTTCCACTGCTACCCGACAGATGGTGCCAGTGTCCTCTCGTTATAAGAGTATTTAAGAGGTTTGAAGGCACTCTGTCTTAAGTAGCAAGTGTGTGAACGGGCCTTAAAGGGTAGAGAACGAAATTCCAGGGCTCATTTTCTAGCTTGAATGCGTCGCATGTTGCACCTAACCTCAAAAACACCAGTCTTCCGTTGAAAGGCACAAGAAAACTAATTTTAAAGCTAAATAAACGATCCTTCAATGTGCACCTGGTGGATGCATGCGGAGCCTATTTGGGAGGTGATCTAGCAACGTTGTGGGAACTTGCTACGTAGTCGTGACGTAGCAGATTCCTTCGAACAGCGCCGCTCTTTGGCATTTCAACATTTTCCTTCTTAGCTTTCCTCCCCAACTCACAAATCGCGCATTGAACCAAACAGTCCAAGAAGACGGAAAGGGTGGACTCCCCTCTTTCTCGGACCCTCGTTTGTGCAGCCGGATGCAGCCATTCTCCCCCTAGAAGATTAGCCAGTCGCTCAAAACTCGGACAATAGTTGCTTTCCCCACCCCGTTCAGCCCTAAGCTGACAGTGCTGTAGAAGCTACGTGCTCCTTGGGCCAGCCACACGCTCGTCACCCCACGGGCACTTAGAACGGCTCGGTTGTAACGCGCTGACGCCATTGCCAGCACCACAGCGCTGACAACGCAACCAAGGGCAAAGCTCATAATCCCGCCAGCCTCGCTACGTCACGAATGCGGGGAATCTTTTCTTTCTGTTTTTGTTTGCGCCTGATATCCCATGACGCATCGCGCTCTCCGTTCGCTTCTCTTCGAGCGCTTGCTCGAGTGCACCGTTTGGAACGAAAAATAGAGCCAGTCGTTCAAAATACAAATGTGCGATTATCATTTACGGTTATTATCCGTCATGCTTGACTCATTTCCAAAGCGAAATTTGAATATTTCAATTTTTGTTTCAGTACTCCTTAAGTCACCACAATATACCATGACATGGAGGTGTTCCTCAATAGACCCTTTTCAATGGACCTTTTCATCACGTTGCTGGACCCCATCAAGCAGCGTGATCAAGCAGTGGTGGACAAGCAATGGTGCGAACTTTTGAAAAGGGTCTACTGCTGCCCGATGAATCGGTTTCCAATGCGGGAAAGATATTGGCACTGTTATTGTGAACTTTGGAACAGCGACAACGTGCAGGTAGGTAA
>JAZHYW010035953.1:0-15115 GCA_037355805.1 Ixodes ricinus | reverse complement strand
CTACGAATCAAGCAAACTCCGACCGGGCAGCGGCACTTTGTCAAAAACCTTTGAATGTACGCTGTCGCACAGAAGGAAGCGCTCCACACGAAATAAGGGCATGTACAACCTGCATTGATCTGCTGTAGAAAAGGCATGGGTAGGACAAAGGGTCGAAATATAAGGAAAAGGAGCGGAGCACCGCCCGGACGGCCACTAACTCTGCCAGGACTGTAGGTAGAGGGGTTACCAGGAGGGTAAGAACACATTTGATTCACACTCAAATTGGATATGCAAACGAGGACTCTATAAATCCTAATTCAGCTAGCCCAACATCCACATTTGTTACCAGGTCAGCGTAGTCAGACTTTGATGTGGAAGGACCAAGCATCGATACCGTAGGAAGATGAGATCTTTGAGCCTGGCCGCCCCACCACTAGGTTTGTGGACGGTCACTTGGACAGTATTAGCGGAGTCCACTAAATGCACATATGGTTTTCATGTAAACTTCCAAAGCTACCGCCAAAAAAGAACGTAAGCTTCAAGGCCATGGCTGGATGTCGTTAACGAATCAATGCGTTCGATGTGTTAGTCTGCGGCTCAACGCCAATTGTTAGTGATTGTTGTTAGCTGGGGAAGTCCTATAACATATTCTGCATGACTTCCTGATTAAAAGTTTACAATCGAACAGATTCGCCCTTTTTAAGGCTATGCGATAACCCCCTCCCCATCCCTAGACCGTTGAAAGTTGCGACGAAACAGGTGCGGCATGCGGGAAGCTGACTTTTGGGCAGCACAGTGCCGGGACGACGCCAAACCGGAAGTAGCCATGTTCATGACTAGAAATCAGACGGTATACATCTCCGTTAGGTCTCAATTGGTAAGAATGATTCTGGTGGAGCTTGCGCCGGTACCCGCTATTAGAAATTGACAGCGAGACAGTCTCTTCGGATAATAGAAAGAACCCCTTCAATTCGCAACATTTTAGAGTAGCATCCAGCGCCACTCGCAGGACACGCCTCACCACGTTCCTGAGCAGGGAGTGGTCCGCACTGTGTCATCATTTGTGTACATCACAAACTAAATATCCGGAATAGCAGGGACGTTCCTAACCAATGGTAGGATTACCTCATTCATAAGCATTCGAAGCAAGGTCTGAACTTTATGAAATGTCCCGCTCCAGAGTAAGGAACTGAAAGCTGGCACCGCCCGGGTGCACTGAAAAGGACCGATATAGAAGGAAGGAAAGGATGGAGGAGAAAATCCAGTAAGGTATATTAAGCCACTAAAATGCAAAAGATACCGTTTGTCTCACAATATAATATGCCCGGTCTTCATCCAAGGTGAGTAGTTTGCGAACACAATGGGAGCGGCCACCGATAAGCGGGAGATAAAAACAGGTCCACGCCGTCCTCACTACCTAAGTGAGGGTGGAATTCTATCTGTGCCGGGTGGTTCTCTTCGAAGTGATTTATAACCGAGTGACGCACGTGGCCACCATTACTTCATGTAGGATGCATAAAATCAAAGTAAGAGCGATGCAAAAACAACTCGTCAGATGTAAAGGGGAGTTTTCCGGGATGGGGGATGGTCACTACCTCTGCATGTTCTCTTGAATCAGGCACCTTCCGGCGGTCCCGATTAAATTAATAGTGTCTAGCAGCCACCTCAGTTTTAGGCCGTCCATGTTCTCTGTTTCTGTAAAAGTGGTGGCAAGGAGGTTTTGAGCAGAAAGCACTGCATGTTCAAGATTGTGACGCAAGAAAGGCGTCGGATCTGTCGGATGCCACCTGCCTTGAAACCTAGATGTATGGGTATTGATCACCACCCCAACAGTTTTTTTCTCGATACTAGCTAATGGGTGCATACCCAAGCCACTACACCGGGTCAGGAGAAGAAAGAGAAAATGCGGGTAGGCTTCTTGATATGTTGACATGCCTGGGGCGTTTAAAAGAAGCAAGCCATTGGAAGAATGCGCTGTGAAATGTTGAGGAATTTGGACGCGGCTCCTTTTACTCAGCACGTGTTATCATCACAGTGGCTGCTGGGCCCAGGCAAAGCGAGCACGCCGCCGGGAGAAGTTCGTCAGTTATTCGTCGAATTTTCGGTCCATTGAGTTTGGCCTTAAGAGAATGAAATGCGTGTCAATAAAAAATTGTTCATTACCAGTTGGCCCCGTGCGCTTGTGTAGAACTAGCTTCAAGTCATATATGGGGTACTACAGTCACCGGCCATTAAACCCGTGTGGCCAGCATACTTTTTGTGCAGATATAACAGAAACCCTAGGTTACGGCGAGCCACTCTCCCACACTAAGGTCGCACTTAACACGAATAATGCTAACTTTAAACTTTGTCGATTTTAAAGGACGTGTCTTTCGTAAAGATTATATTATTGGGAGGACGGACACGTCCTTTTGCGCAATCGCAGAGTTTGTGGCGATCAAGTACCTTGCCTTTAGGGCGGCATCATTCGCAATCGCTTCTGGGTGAGAAAGCTCCTCAAGGGTGGTTTGCTGGTAGACTCGGTTAAGATAGCCGCAAAACGAATTTTAAAGTCGTGTGAGAGCAGCATAGAAATAAGAAAAGTTTAGGTATCTAGCGCTCCAGCCAAATGGCTGCCCAAACTCTGTTATCACTCCGGATATTCATGTCCAATTTTGAGGAAACAAAGTGGACGAACAGGCTTGAAATGTAGGTTAAATTCGTGTACTTTAGGAACGGTACAGAAATTTATTTTTGTGAAGATCGTGCTAAGCGAACAATAAAGAAGACGGAAGGCGAGGCTAACTTGTCCTTATGCAAACTGTCTGGAAGCCGAGGTACTTTCTCCCGAAGGAGCAGGTCACTAGACGTCGAATCCCCCCCCCCCCCCCCCGTCGCCTCAAAAGATGCCTTCATCGAACACAAGCGGGGAAAGAGCTCAAGATGTGACCCTCAGAGCAACAAAAATGGTTACGACGCCTAAAACAGGGCACGTTTTGATTTCGGAGGCGGGTCTGCTTGTCTGCTGGATTTCAGGGAATGAGAGCTACACCGCTCCGCTTTGGGCGGTGCAGAAGAAGCCTAGACTTAATTCTACACAAACATTCAAAAGATGACACATTCAAAGTGTCGTATTTAGCAAAAAACTAGTACAGATACTTTATTATCAATTAAATTATTTTTATACTGCATCATATAGATTGGTGACGGAAACAGAGAAAAAGCTGCAAAGGGTGCAGCTGAACGAAGCCCCTGCTCCGCAATGGCAGATCTGCAGGCAGGAAAAGTCAATACAAAATAATAAAGGCCAAAAGAAACAGGCAGTGCAATGCAGGAGAACATTTTAAAATTGAGTGGTGAAAATACTGCGTACTGTTTTTTTATTATGTTTATCAATACAAAAGATGTTAGTCTTTTAAAACGTTTAGTGCGCTTGGCAGTGTATACTGTAAGATTTCTAGCCCATAGTTTGTTCTAGGACGAGGTACACTCGGGGATCTGGCGTTAAGTACTTGATATACAGTATTTTTAACATATAGCTCAGATCGCCGCGTTAATGGGTGGTTTAAGCATTTCAGGGTATGCCGCGGTTTACAGTCACAAGCTTATACTTGTAATATTCTGGTATTTTTATTAATTTATGCTTATAAAAAGAGGATCAGTCTTTGCGTAATACGGCGCTTTGGCACAACTCGGGTTGCTTCCTTCTGCAATAAAAAATAAATGTATTAGGGTGTGTTCTATTCCTAGTGGCCAACACTAGGTGATAGTAGGATATCCGAGAATTGAACAATGCATTATTAATTGAGAGTTTAACACTAGATGTTAACATATGGCGATATTTATAGAGATTACCTACGTACTCGAGAGTTTAAGTGTAAGATTTTGAGTATATGAGTCTCATGGAATGTTTGTGAAGCAGTACACATAAAGTTGTAACAGTGTTTACAAATTCAATTGCAGAGGCGTTCAACATTAAGTTTTCAGTAGCATTGCAGACTTTTGATTTAAAGATGACGGCATTGGTCTCATTTTTATCTGTTTCTAAGTAAGTTGACGCATACCATAAACTAAGTTTTGTTTTTCAGATATATGTTTGCATCAAACACAATTCTATCAATGTTTTTTCCTGATAAAATATACTAACACAATCGGCATAAATGACAAACGAGGTGCTACTTGCAACAGCGACTATATAATTTATAAACAAATTCAAAACAAACGGTTCGAAGACACTACCTTGAGGTCTAGCTGTTCGGACTACCTTCACAATTGAAGAATATTCCTTCATTTCAACGGTTCGTATCCGAGAGCTTCAGTAGCTCTCAACTTTTACAAAAGAATAACCTCTAATTCTATAAAAATAATTATTTCTTATTGCAATTTTTTGGTTCAGTGTCGCGAACGCTTTTGAGAAATCTGCGAAAATTTCCAAGGTTTAGAGTTTCTTTTTTTAAAGCTTAGAATAAATAACGTTTTGCTGTAGAAGAGCTTGCTTTGTGGACTCACCTTCCCGAAAGCCATATTGAGAATCTGCAGATATCGCATTTGTTTCACAAAAATTGTTAAGTCTAACAAGTAAAATATTATCAAAGCCCTCAGAAAAAACGGGAAAGACTGAAATTGGTGCGTAATTGGACATATTATTTATATCTCCGGACTTATTTAATACAGACACCTTCGCAATCTCTATACCTTTTGGAAAAACGCCGGTCGAGAGCCACAAATTAAAAAAAAAAATACGAGCGAGGCAGAGCCTAATGATGTCAATCACATATTATACTTGCTGCACCTCTATCCTGTTAAAATCAGCACATTTAGTGTTTTTAAGGGTCAAAACTCCGAGCGTACTCAAGACTCATCTGTAGAAAAATAAAGAAATTCTCTGCGATGCATTGATTTAGACAGAAGTCACCACTCTGTAATCGAACAGGGTAAAATAGATTCGTAAAAGAGTAATTCAAATTGTTTGCCAACTGTACTTTAGTTAAAGTTTTACATTTAATCACAAGTTCTTTGACAGTGGTTTTTTTTCTTACTGTTTTGGTTCAAGATAATATTGATTTTTTCAAGGTAACCACACTTCTATATTTATAATGAAACAAATTATAGTAATAAGCACTTTTCGTGTTCTTAAAATACTTGTTAACTCATTTTGACACTTATTTTATACATTTTAAGCACATCTAGGTTTTTTTAATTGCACAAACGCTGAAAAAGCATGTTTTTCTTTTTTCGTCATTTTTAGTATATTTCTGTTAATCCACGGTTTTCTAGAGATTTTGTTTGGTGTTATCTTTCGAAGTCTAAAACACTCTTTAAATGATAGACGAAATTTGCCAACAAACTATTCCTACACTTCATCGATCGAGTCCAATGAGGGTATCTCGTCGAAGTTTTCAGACTCCACACGGTGTCTGAACGTACCTAGCGCTTCAATGTTAACAACAAGAAACATTTGCACTATCATGACACGGTTTTTTTTCTGCGTTACCAAAATAAAATAAAAATTATCACTCACATCATAGCATCACCACAGGCCGCTGTAAACCGAGTCCGGCGTATATTTTTAATGAAGTAGTCAAGAACTGTTTGACTGAGTGACGTCGGTCGAGTCGAATATGTGATCATATTCGACTCGAACCAAAATATTGACACAGAGAAGAAAAAAAGTCAACCCATATATAAATATATATATATATATATAAATATATATATATATATATATATATATATATATATATATATATATATATATATATATATATATATATATTAAAATCACCACCTCAAATTAGGCTGTAGCCATTTTTACCAAAAAAAACTGGAAGATTATTTTAAGAAATCCCCAAAATATCAGATTAGTCACCATTTGGATGGAGGTGTACACATTACTGCAAGAAGAGTCTTTCCTACATTCACACATAGTGATTAATAATTATAAGTCATAGTAGTAATAACTGTCATGAGACTGGACTAAATATATTTTTTTATATACATGACATTCCCACTACCACGCTTTGTGAAGCAATTTAAATAAAATGTAGCATAATTATCAAAGTCGAAGACATCTGATTTTTGAATAAACCATGTCACGGTAAGAATTAGCACTTCGAAAGGAAATTTTAAGTCATTGAGAATAATGCCAAGCTAGTAATTGTTTATCACGTGACTATAGCAATATTGAAATTAAAAAAAACAGTTTAAATGTCTTGGTATACAAAACAAAAATCTCAAGTCGGAAGGAAAGCAGACGTCTAAGTTAGTCATCTAAAAAGAAACAAAAGCAGGAGAGCGCTTCCAGCATATCTTATCTGCGGTCTGTCAAGGACATTTTGGCCCTTGATAGGAATAGCACGCATGCCTTCAGACTTTCGAACACAAACCTTTCCAATTTAATACCACGCAAAAGATAGCGTTTTCTCTAAGCCAGTCGTTATTGGACAGGAGACGTTCCCTGTTAAAACGAGTGAGGTCACTTGAATAAAGACACAAGGGTGATATCACGCAGAGTACATGTTTTCTTCAACCATGCGTCCCTGTTGTCTTGTCTTACAATGTGAATAATAAGTGCTAGAATTTGGTCTTTCATTGTCGGCGCCCTGTGTACAGAACAAACGTCGGAGCATTCTAGGTAGGAGCTGCAATTTGTCAGCAGCTTTATTTAGCTCGGTTATCAAATTCTTATCCTGCGTCGTCGGTTTACCGTGAACTTCTAGAATCAAACGCCTGCTTGAGAATTCTAGGTCATTGACTTCTTTCTGGAGCTCATCATTTGGTATTTCGCTCAGTTTTTTTCTTTCTCCTCCACGTCTGTTACCCCCTGTTTCAGTTTTTTTATTTAGGTTTTTTTGAGTTTGATTCGCTTCTCGAACTCGTGAAATTGCTTCGACATAAACTGGACCGATAATTACGCACTGTCCATCTTCTCTTTAAGCAGGGGGAGACTGTTCAAACTCTGGTTGAGTGATGTAAATAAAAATTTCACATCAAGTTCAGGTTGCTCATCCCCAGTGTTATTAGTTCTTGATCCGGTGCCTCTGCAGCAGGACAACGCCATGTCATCATTGCCGCATCAATTTTCACATTAAAAGATTTCGTTTTTAGACCAGCCCACTGGCTGAAATGATACCTGCATGCACACCCGCTACACTCTACCGGCCAGTCCTCCTCAAAAACGGTACCTGACAGGAAGAACATGTGTCCGACGTCGTCCGCATAGTTCGAGAAAACGCAACACAGGACTCTTACTGCTGCCTGAATGGCAGAGGCAGCAGCGACAGCAGGAATTCAATCAAAATGTAAAGCATAAAAAAGATTACCAACCTGCAATAGACGTGTTGTTTCGCTATCAGTGTTGAAAAGACGCTGCAGCCGCTGCAAAAGACCAAAGCACGGAGAAAAAAAAGCCACATTTCTGGCCGAGGGCGCCCAAAGTCTGCTCTTGCGCAGAAACTGTAGCGCAAGGCCAAGTATGACAGGGCAGCAGATAGTCCTCTTAAATCAATCGCCACAAGTCCAGTGCAGTGCCGAGGAAGCAGGGGATGGCGAAAGTGGGCACAAATTTCAGGTCGGCAACTGCAATAGACGTGTTGCTCGGTTAGTAGCGTTTTCAAGACGCTGCCGCCGCTGCCAAAAATTACAATTGGCGTGGCCTTAACCATTTACAACGTCCACTATTCAAGGATTTGGTCTTACAAGATCTTTATCTACGACGAGAAGTAACGGTATTTGTGAACTACAAATTATTTTGAAGATAATTTTCTGCATAATACGGGCTACGCGTTTTGTGCGCTCATAAAGCATAATTTATTTTTATTTGTTCTATGTATAATTCGAATTTTCGTGTGAGTTATGCATCATGCGGGAACAGTGCACTCTGCATGTATGATGTACAGCGTGTGGGCAATGTTGAGAAGTAAATATTCTTTTCCCGATATTTATATGTGTGTAGAGTCGCTAGTTCAATATAAGTTGTTTTCTGTTATTTATTTGTTTCAATCTATTGCAGAGAGGCTGCTGCAGCCCACACTGATTTGAAGACATCAAAAGGATCGGCCTTTTTCAAGAAACTCTGGAATGCTGGAATTCGTCATTACGGGGTACAGAAGGTTCAAATGAGTCCGAAATTAATTCCGAAGGGCGTCTATTCTATTACTATCATTTTCAATCTCTTTAAGGTATGTAAATCAGAATTAGCTTTAAAACGCTTTAAAACCTTAATTTAGAAATAAAATAAGTCAGATTTGTTATATAACTTGGTAATGACACTCGCGCATGCTCTGTTTTTGTACTGTCATTTAAGGAGTGAAAAATAAGTTCGTTGATTAGTGCATTGTATTTTCTAAGCTATTTTGATCGACAGGTTTTGATACTCAGTAAACAATTTGTTTATTTTATGGGCCGGCAATTTGTGAGAGATACCTGCTATCTGCTTTAATGAACCCACATATGTGTCCAGGAAAAAATAAAATTTCCTTCTCACAGTTGTTACTTAATTTCTGGGATACTGTAATATATGCATTGTTGAAGCAACACATTTTTCTACTCAGTAATTCTCGTCTGCCAATATTTTGCCTTCTTAATCAGCCAATATTTTGCCTTCTTAATCATTATATTGAATAGTTCCTTTATAAGTAACATTGCCGCTGCATTTTAATGTTTTCTCTTGAACGGATGTCAAAAACGGTTATTATCGGTGAAACAATTTAGGAAAACACTTCATTCAGCTCTAAGAAGGCGAGGATATCGCCAAAAACAATCCTAACAGGCAGCAAATATTAAACAATAGGTTTGTAATCATGACAAAGAAAGCAAAACACACACCGGGCAGAGACCATGGGTGTACCAACTGGGGGAGTAGGGGGCGGGAGGGAGGGGTCCCATGCTCCCCTTCACCCTCCATCCGAATGAAGGGGCAAAGCTCGCATTTTGCCACCCACCCCAAACAAATCACCTACTTTTTAAACTTTTTTTCTCGTGTTGGGGGGGGGGGGGGAGCAAAGAAAACGACATGCTGTCGAGAACGCATTTAGTGGCGTATTTTCGAAAATGCTGCAAATAGACTGCCGACACCCCTATCGTTGAGGCTTGCAGAAAATTAGAACAAAGGAAGAACTGTCTAACAACTATAGCGCTAAAAACAACTGTCAAAAACATGGTCATACGTAAGAAAAGAGCGTACCATCCTCTAATGGGCACAAACAACTGGCGAGAACAAAACAACGCGGCGGCCCGGGCGCGCCCGCCCGTCTATTTATTGTTTGTCTACGCTCTCGCCTTTTTTTGTTGTATCTGAGGACCGTTTCACTTTTCGTTTGAAGGTTCCGAACTCTACGAGCCATTCCAGCGAATCCAGGGCATTGAAAGTATCTCGTGTCCTCGTACTCCCGCTCGTCAGCGCTGTCCCCCTTCCGAAGCTCAGGTTACACTCACACGTCAATGGATTGGCTAAAATTGCTCGTAGCGTCCGCAGCGGTCCATCGGAAGCTGAAACGGAGCTACATCTGTTCGCGAAGCAACAAGCCTCTTTTGTGTTTTCCCCTCTATCCTACGCCGGATTCCGAAACGGGGAGATCTTTTTGTCCTAACGCGGACACCTGGGGTGCGCCACGACACGAACGGTTTGGAGAAGTCAAAACAGGCACTCGCTGACCTTGATTTCAGTCCCTTTTTTTACATTGACGGTGTCCATCGTATGAAGCTTTGTTTGGACCAAAGACCGGAGGGTATAAACACCGATGGTCGAAGCTTGCGAGCTCAAGGTCGTGGCGCGGTTTTGGCTCCATCACAAGGTCGTGGCGCGGCGTCGGCCCCATCACAGGAATTTTTATCTTTTTTTTCCCATCATGTGGCCTTGAGTTCTTTTTTGTTCCGCTAGTTGTTTCTTGTTAGTTGTCTCCTGCCCTATTTCTCCTCCCCAAAATCAACAACAACAAAACTGGGATGGGACTTCTGAGGACTTTTTGACGCCCATCTGGTGACTCCGGTGCCTGGGGACTTGTCATCGGTCGCCTCCGTGGCGAAGACGGCGCCTTGCCATGTATGAAGGCTGCACTCGGGGTCGATCTGGAGAACAGTGACGGGGGCGGCGTTCATCGATGCACTTCCCTTCCCTCCCAGAGGGCGGTTGCCCCTGAAGGCATGCGCGTGCGGAAGAGATGGACGGTGGGCTTCAGCGGCAGACCGCCCACATTGAATACAGAGGTTCACACCTGTCTGCAACGCGGCGAGTGGCAAAGTGAAGGCAGGCTAGGAGGACGGTGCTCGAGGCATTGGTAGGAGACTCTCGTGAATCGAGCGGGCGACGACGGATGTGCGCAATGGTGATGACCCGACGTTGGGCATCGGCCTAGTTGCATGGTCAGGACTTCACCCTGTCTCGTCCCACTGGGCATTGGGCAAAGACAAGGGTAAAAGGAACGGGCGACGACAGATTTTTGCGGTAGTGGCAAACGTAGTGACCCGGTGACATGTTCTGAGCTTTACATTGGTCACGACTCTCGCTAAAGGAACGGCCAACGAAGGACGGGCGCGGTGGTAGTGATGACGACGTCAAGAGACGGCCGGTGACATGGTCTGGACTTTTCCCCGAATCCGACCCTCGACGGCGACTTCCGCGAGGTCAGAAATTCGGGGCAGGCGCTTTAAGTTCACTTATCCGGAACCACGTGGCTTATTCCCCTTTATCACTTGTGCGGTGTGTAAATTCCCGCCAAACGTGATGTGTGCCGAGTGAAAAACAACAAAGAAACAGTAATTTCAAGGACAAAAAGTGTCATATATTTAGTGTGTGGCGGTAGCAATATACTGATAACTTTA
This sequence comes from Ixodes ricinus, assembly GCA_037355805.1. Classification (NCBI taxonomy): domain Eukaryota; kingdom Metazoa; phylum Arthropoda; class Arachnida; order Ixodida; family Ixodidae; genus Ixodes; species Ixodes ricinus. Next base: position 4,333 of record JAZHYW010035953.1, on the reverse strand, counting down.
TCATTCTACCTTAACATTTCACGGCGATACTGCGATCAAAAGAAGGACACACTAGCTTCTAAACAGTTCCCGAAATATCATCGACCGCATTTCCATAGTCATTGTATTTGACTTGGAGTGATATTTACTTAGGTACCTTGATATATAAGCTGCATTTTTATTGTGTATAAGCATACTACATATGATATTTTAGTGGTTCGTTAGTATGTATTCCTTCTTATGCCAGCATCTTATGTATTCCAGACACATATTTTTTACGCGTCAATTTATATTCACTTCTCGGCTGGTGCAATGCAGTCTCCAATAAAAACATATCAATTTAAAAATATAAATAAACATTTAATGAGGTGAACTAGCACCTACAAGCTTAAAAGGATAGTGCCACGTATCTTGCATCGGCGACGCAAGGTAACTTACCAGAGGCAGCGCGTTACCGCTACCTTCATACGCCAGGCACGTTCAGGAATGCTTTGAACAATAACTCTCGATTGCAGCCGTGAATGGGCAGAGATGTTTTAGAACACTATAAAAAATAGCTAAAAAAGGCGAGGACAGGGACGGAAACCGGAAACAGAACACGAAAAGAGCGCAATTTTTTACTGTGTATGAGTAGCATAAACACGCCAAACATATCACCGTACTATAGTTTATTTTCTAGGAGAGTACAAAAATATTAAAATAAGAAAGCGGGACGAGCGGAATTCAAACCCCATTTTCCTGCGTAACAGCCGCATACGTTGCCAACTTCTCCAAGCACGCGTCTTACGTGGCTTTTTTTATTTAGACGATGTCACAAGGCAGTGACGCACCATCACGACGAAACTCTAAAAGGCACCTTCCATCTTGGCTAATTTTGAACTTGCTACAAGTTTTGAGGGTAGACAACACCTCGAAAAGCTGCAGCCACACAGGTGTAGGCTGCTGAAACTTATAGAACTCCTTAAGAAAGCACATCTGCTAAAAAAAAAAAAAAAGCTTCTTCACGGGACGAACATTGATATCCGCGTGGCGCGCAGCCATGCGACACGCCATATGCCGTGCAGGCGTACGGAACGACATTTGTTCCTACAACCACTCAAAAACCTATGCCATGGAGCGTTAATGGGAAACCTTTCAGAGGGTCCTTTGCAGGACGTCCCAAAAGTAAGACCGCGTCCTATCAGTCTAGAAAAACGTGATCAACCATTTCCCGCTTTCTGCACAGTATGCAGTTGTCAGATAACGCTACCTGGATACGGTTTTTCAACTAATCAAGCTTTAACTTGGAGTGTTTGAATATGCTACTTGAAAGAAAAAAGGTATCCGCGTTTGGGGGTGTCATTTTTCATTTGACAGACCTTGAGATATCCAGCACTGGGCCTGCAGCGTAGAAAAAACGATACAGATGAATTGAAAGAAAAATCAATCAAATTCTAGGTTTGTCGATTGCTCGACAAACAAGGGAGTATTTTAGTAAAAATTGCATGAATAAAACCATTACGCACAAGCATCTCACATATACCCGCGTACACGAGCACCAACGTCCTGGCTTGACGAAACAAAAAAATTAAGGCGAGCACAAGGTCGTTGAGGCGTCACCACAAACATGGCGCACAGAACACACACCATGCACACCAGCATATTATCCAGGATTGGGCCCGTCCAAAAGGTCCGGACAAGTAATGTTCCGAGTTGTCGAAGTATTGTCACCAAGTACACCAGCGCAAGCATATCTATATTCCGAGCCAAAGTGCAATGGATCGGCAACTCCTTACTTTAAGAAGGGATTGGGTGGAAGATATAATTGATTTCGTACCCTCAACTGGGATGGTCGAGCCTATTGTATGCATAAGGAGCATTCCTGCAGAGTGCAACAGAGCGTCATTCTTTGCTTGTTGTTTGACTGAACTAATCATGCGATCTGCTCGTGGTGTACCAAACGCAAAGGTAGAAATAAAGTATGGCATTTACTGAAATGCCAGGCCGTCGGCATGCCTTGCGTTTACGAGTTGACGAATCTATCATTCGGATACTCAGGTTGAACCAACGTTACTGGATCGAAGAAGTCCACAAGCTCCGAGAAAAAAGTGACGCGCTGCCATTCACTGCCGCGTAGCGCCGCTGGTGTCTAAAGCTGCCCGACCCATTCGGTTTGGCTGACCTTGGTACCCGTGGATACGAGATGAAACATCGTTTTTGAGTGAGTTCACAAAGTGTATTACTAAGGGCTCTTGCCGTTGTGGTAATGTCCGAATTAAGACAACATTTCCTGGGACTTCTGAGGTAAATTTACGCCCTCCGGGCATTCTTAGTGTTGGCAGTTTTCCAGCATTCGGCACCAAGGCAGACAGCTTGGAGAAATGGCTGCGTCTATCGTTCGTGATATCAGCACATGGACTAATATACCTTGAACTTGCCTCGTCTGGTGCCCTGTGCTTGTGTCAGAAGTTCAAGAGTAAACTGCCGCATACATATCAAAGCCGCATTAGGAAAGAATGACAAATTAAAGACGTCTTCGTCATTCGATAGAATCGGGATGTTTTTGTATTTGTATTCGGCTACGTCAAGGCCTACTATTGGTGAAAACAAGTGAGTTATTAATCTCGTGTGTTATTTACGTGTGTGACAACCTCGCTCCCTTGCGTGTGCGTGCCATTTCGGAGACGTGTGACTAAGGGGTAAGAATTTGAAGACATCACTTCCGAGCAGCGCGGATTCGTGTGTTATATGCGGAGATTTACGTGTGAGCATGCGGTAGATATTAATACCGTTATTTTACAGTACCTGCTACAGCTTCGTGGAAACAGTGCACGATTTTTGAGACATCCTCGTTGACTACGTGAAAAGAGTTCATTTGTGTAAGGTATGCATGCTCCATGTGCCCGACAGCAGCATGGTTGCTGACGTGTTTGCAAGCGCGCGTTAATTTAGATTCGCTTTATGGTAACTACTATTTTCTTAGCGTTGCAGTTGTCCCTAAATGAAAATGTTGTTTCATTGATCTCGTGACGTCTCTGCAATCTATCTCAAGCCAAAATAAAGTCATTTTAGCTACCCTGAAAGAAGCTACATAGGAAGGGGGGGGGGTGAAATTGTCATTTATGAAAACTGCAATGCCTCTTCGTTGTAAGGCAAATGCTCTTCTAAGCAAGATACATCAATCGAGAGATGACGGAAAAGGAGGCAGTATCAAACAAGAAAAACTCGGGTCCTGTGATCGCCAACTCCAGGTATTTTTAGTCCTGGAGTCTTGCATTCTCTCGCGATTTTTTTCATGCAAAAAGAAATAAACGCTGCATAGAATTTATTTGCAATCTTGGAGTTGCCGAAGATTGGTTGTGCTAACAATAAAAGGCACAAAACATATTTTAGTCGTTTTCTTTTGAATAGTGTGAGCGTTTATCGAGAACTGTATACGGCGCTGGCAGCGCACGCGAGCACCTGCTTGTGGATGTTGGTCATAGACGAATATGAGAGACATCAGCTACGATATAAATTCCGGTGTACTTTGATATTCCATGAACGTACAATCGCACTCGGAAGCCGGAACCAAAGCTAGGCACTCAGTGATCCCCATACACACCACCTAAACAGGGTGTACACTCCCCTTGTTTTTCTGAAGGCACCCTTTAATTCGTGACGACTCCTCTATTCTCAATGCCCCCTAATTTCAATTCCTGAAGAAAACCCTGTAGGCATCAATGCTGCTATCCCGTGAATTATAGAGTAAAAATCGAAGAAATCGTTAGCGTGTATAATTACAATCGTGACTGCAGCAGTATAAACTTGCAGAGACCATATCTTAAAAATATGTGCGGAAGGGCCGCCGACATGCAGCCGACCACCTGATTTCGCGATGGAAAACCAGCGTCCCGAGTTTGCCCAGAGCTTGGCCGGCCTTGCGGACCGGGGGGCTGCGACGACAGCGCCACCAGGCTTGGGTGAATGGAGGGGGCCGGCTTTCCGAAGCGCGGCTAATGCGGAGCTTGTCAACTGAGCTGATCTAGTAACGTTGGGTTGTTCACGGTTAATGCGGCCCATTAATCACGATAAATGTAGAAATAAATCGCGGAGCCAAGCCTGCGTGATCGGTGAAAAAGAGAATACCTTTCTGTTTGGTATTTATCTAGGCTGCGATGGGCGTGTGGCAATCCTAGAACGCCAGGCAATGTGCCCCAAAGGCGCCGCGGCAGACGCGCCGCTCCAAGAGATCGATGCTTCGCTGAAAAAGCAAACGCGCCGAATGGTAAGTGCCAAGCACCAAACGCCGATGCTAGCACGTCAGGGACCAAAGAACAAAGAGAGAACCTGAGTCAGCGCGCGGGCGCAGCGCGTAAACAACACGTCATCAGGA
>JAZHYW010035950.1:0-17211 GCA_037355805.1 Ixodes ricinus | reverse complement strand
GGCATGCAAAAGTTAACTCTTTATTAAGAGGCATACTCACTAACATCCTCTACAATACGCCTCTTTCTGCCAGTGCCGACATTTTTGAAAGCCTTCAAGTGCCGAATTTCCACCACTTTTTTTAGACCGTCCTCCTCCACAATTTTTGGAGCAGTGATTACAAGACACCGCTACATTGGTCCCGCACATCACGCAGCTCTCATCGTTTCGTAGTGCCACGCTGTTGCGCCCGGTATGGTAAATGCTCGTGCGAATCTTATGTGCCCGTGCCTTCAACGCCCTCCCGGACTATATACGAGGGGCGTTCAAAAAGTACGTATTATCGGCGCAAAAAACATGAAAAAAAACGGAACAAAACAGGCATCAACCTGAGAGCGTGTCCCTCTAGTTTCCGCACAGTATAAACATAGCATGCCATAGTAGCTCGGAACGCCGCTAAGGAGTCGAAACATAAATGGCACCGCCCGTCGGTGCCAAGCACATACCGTGATTTCTTTCTTCATTTGAAGGGAAGCAATGCCAAAGATATTCATTCCAATCTGGGAGCGTTGTTCGGGGACAACGGACCAGTTAATTACACTTTGGTTAAATGGCTCAGACGCTTCCAGTGTGGCTAACTAAGAAGAAAGCATTTCAAAAACAGCGACCAAGTGATTTCTGAAGTGGAGCGATTCCTGAACACTCAAGACGAGGAGTTCTATAACAATGGCCTCCGGCATCCTGTGCATCGCTAGAAAAAGTGGGCAACTTTTGGTGGGGAACAAGTAGAGAAAGTTTCAACTCCTATTCGAGTTTGATTGCTGAATCTCTATTCCTTCGTGACAATAATGCGAACGTTATGAATGCCCTCGTATATGATATTACATCACTGAAAACCCTAAAAAAATAACTCAAGTGTCTTAACCTTGATAGTATTTAGAACCTGCTCCGTGTGTGCTTATGACGAGACTGATGTGCTAGTTGCTATAGCTACCGCAGATTCTAAATCTTGCCTCTTCCTTTTCCATTTTATTTTGTCGGTTTCAGTGCTTTGTGTTACAATTTATTTTAGACTCGCGTTTGTAAGTGTTAATTTTATTTACATTGTTACATTCATTTGTATATTGCTTTCGCACGCTCTATTTGTCTTTCGTAATTATTACTTTGTACTGCAATTAGAAAAGGCGGAGGGGCGGGGAAGGGGTTAGGGCGGAAAAGGGGGTGGGGAGAGTTTTATTTTCTTTGAGTTCTCGTTGTGAAGGTAATGTCTTTACCTTATCATTTAAGCGGACTTTTCTCATTTTTAGGCTGTCATCCCACAAGCCCTTTGCTGGCTTTCATGTGCCCGCAAACCTATTCATCTTTAATAGTCTTACTGAGTCAATAATGCGTATGTATGCATGAATGTACGTATGTATAGTCCATCGTAAAAGTGGTATAAATATCTTGTGCTTCTTCAGTTCCGTCAATATATTTTACTCATTACTGAATTATAGCTGGTGAAATAATTTTTCAAATGTTTCTAAAATTTCATATAAGAAAAAAAAATTGTCGTGTTTTTTCGACATTTCAAATTTCCGGAAGTTTGATATCTATAGTTGAGACGTCATTTTCACCGACTGGCCTTATATCTGCTGCCACGAGTTGCATTTGAGCTTGCACCGGCTGCGGCGCCTGATCTTCGTTCCCAGATAATCCAGACGTTCATAACTATTCTTCTGTTACAAACAGTACGATAAACACAAAACGCTCCAACACTTTCTGTAGGTGGCTCAAATTATCAACCCCAGAAGCTTTTGTCTACCCTAATAAACAGAAATTATTTCGTTTTCGGTGTGCGAATTTGTTAAAAAAAAGTCTGGGCGAGCTACAATTACGCGATGTGTGCAGGGGCCCTATGCCATACGGCAGGTCCAACGGGAGCAAGGGACCGTGACAAAGCTTTCTGCTAAAATCAGTCAGCGGCGCGGCGTGACGAATCACAGCAGAAGGTGTTGCACCGGTTCCTGGGTCCCCCTTCGTCCCGGCCTGTAGAATAGAACCCTAGGTGAGTTATGCGACCTGGGCGAGACAATATAGCCGGTTAATAGCCATGATAATGTGGATCATTCGATATATTATGCTAATTGCAATTTTGATTAGCATGTATAAATATGTTTTAAATAAAGCTGCTGAACTTCGTCGAAAACCACTAAATCAGGTAAATGAAAAGAGAATTCGAGTACGTGAGAAGCTTCCTGGTCCGCTAATTTTATCAATCGTGCAACAAGAGCAAGGCTACGAGTGCGAGAACGTGCCGTGCAGCTTTTCCGACTCTTGTCCGCGTTTTGTTGCCGCCAGCCTTGTACCAGTTTTACGAATAGTAACTCTAGAACATCACCTCGCCTCCAACGATCTCCCCGTGTACCTAAAAAGACCGACTTCATGATTTTTATGAGGATCAAAAAGTTTCTAAAAGGAAGCAGCAGTTTATTTTCACAAATTATAAAGTTAAAAAAAAGTATTTAAATATTTGCCATTTCGGAATGCTTACTCCCCTGTAATAAGTCCCATTGGACTTAAGACTCCACTGCACAAATTACATTAGTGCAGATTTTATTGTTTTTTTAACAAATTTCTAAAGCAAAATATATACATCCGGTATGCGAGCTAAACTCCTCACATGGCGAGTAGGAAATTTCACCTTCGCATGCGGCTGTTCAGCTGATTAACTGAGTCAATTTAGCATGGCGTATAATGACCGTAAATTATTTAGCGTTGCTTGTAAAGTAAACTATGAAGCGTTTGCCAAATAACTGCCGTAATCATTTGTTATTTCGAAAATATCTCTCTTTCAATCAGACCACGGTGAGAAAGGCGCAGATGAAAACGACAGTTCGCGGTGTTGATAGGCTACCGCCTATTCTGCTCCACATGGACAAGTCCTAACGTCAGCGCTAATTCGAACCTAGGCCACCATACCAGCACTCTTCAGAAATAAGAATAAAACAAAAAAATTGCCACCTCGCGTTGGACTTATGTACTATATATACATGGCTGTACTTTATTCAAAGCAGTCGTTAAACATCGTTCCAGTCAATGACAGTTTGCCTAACAGGCCCACTTGAGAAAACATTCGCAGAGGTCCTTCCGCCGTTTCTGCTGTGTCGATCGTCTTTGTCATGATAAAATCGAGATTTCTGGATGCAAAGATCAGAATCGTTAGTATATGAATGTTTTCTTTCTTTGATGCTGGCACGATAGACCCAATGATGTCTTTTCTGACTCATTGAAAGGGTGCATAATATTTGGCATGGTTCCAAAGGGCTCAGAACACCAAGTACTTTTGAGTTGTCTTATGGCAAGTTTCACACCGTCTATCAAGTCGCTTTACATCCATTGTTAGTCCCGGCCATTAGAACACTTCCTGAACGCAAGGAGTGATCGGGACTCTTTTAGAATATGAAGCAGTTCACTTTCCTTGTGTAATAGAGTCCTCTATCCCCTCTCCAGAATTTGTCAGTCTAACACAAACTGAGACAGGTGTTATTTGCCTGTGACGTACTATATCTCGACGGAAGAAAAACGCTTATATAGTATTTCATTGTTATTTCGAGCGAACCTTACTCTGTGGGAATCTCTCCTGCTGGATCCAGTGCTATGACATTTATAGCTCGAAATGCATTGCATGCTGATTAATATATCAAGCACTAAAGCGCATTCAATTTCCATTTGTCAGTCCTAATTGCCGTGTTTGTTTTCCGTATCGCTCAGTTCACGTCATTTGACACCCTCACGTGTTATCGGCAAGTCCCCCTCAGGCCCTATTGATTGTCTCTTTTCGCTCGTTTTCTCATCAGGACCAAGGATACTTTTCGACCCTTCAACGTTTCCGAGTACTATATCATGTAAAGGATTATTCATCTATGTAGAATTCGTGTTTAACGATAGGCGGTGGCACATTCCATAACCCACCCTGTTGAGTATTACTGTTTGTACTTATTAACATATGGCGCCACGTTCCCGCCATCTCGTATCACCGTTATAAGGTTTCCGCTTTGTGTGTTTCTTGTTTTGTGTTGTGACCCATAAAGTCAGTTTTCTCATCGCCCACACCCGAGTAAGATTTCTCCTTTTTTGGCTCTCTGAGCCGACCGTTTCATGACGGCCGGTCGGCTCAGTGGTAACCACCGGCGTCCAGCGATGAAGTCTAAAACCATGGTATTCCTATCGTAAACCGGCCAACGTGCGCACTGGTCACCTCGTATTTGGTTCTGGGGGTTCTTTCTTTAGTCTTGGCGGGATATTAGCACTCGCTTAACTTTCTACCGCGCTCGACTACTGCGGTGTCTCGGACTGGGCCCCGAGCACGCAGGAGACCTGTTCTAAAATACATAAATGAAATTGCTTTTTACCCTGCGTATATTCTATGATGTTAATACGCAAATAGACCGCTTTCAAAAATGTCGACACGACCAACTACTGGCATTTAGCTGCCTGTTTCGAGACATCACTCGGCTGTAGGGACCACTGGTTTTCAGATGTTGCTTTCATTGAGTCACCTTCTGCCTATTCCAAGCGTGTGCGTATTCCGTGGCTTTGAATGCGTTATATTTTCTTCTATTGATGATGCTTCACATAATTTTAGGGTAGACGTGTTCCGAAGTAGCCATGGGATATCACTTCGTATTTTGTTTTCGCGGACATTTCAGTACGTAAAACTTTAATATTTCCCTGAGGTAACTGCACACGGTTAATTTTAGATAAATACTGAAGAGAGGGCGTCCTGTGCAAAGAAACATTACTCACGTGGTATTTTGTAGGCATTTTTTCAATACCCGGTATGACCTAATACAAAACTACTTTGGATAATCAATATTTTCGGAGCAGAAACGTTTGTATTCGATGGAAATGAGAACGATTGCATTTATGCACATCGCCGGTGTCGTCACGGTAGGTAGCAACAATATATGTAACATATGTTTAACAAATCGAAAACACTAAAAAAGAGGAAGAAAATAATTTTAATAGATATACAATCACAAATATTTTGAAAATATTTTTAATTAATAGCTGTCACAAATATTAGGTGAGCCAATTGAAACGTTTAATGAAGCGAAGTTGTACCCTAAACAAAGATAGAAAATGTATAGCGTAGCAGACGACGGTGGGGGCGTACAGCAGGTGTGAGCTCAAAGTTCGAGACTCTCTCCGGCGCGCCACGTGGAGCCGCTTAGGGACATGTGTGCGTTAAAGGTTCGGCGCGTAGAACATTTCGAAAAATAATTAGCAACGGAGATCTCTAATACAGCAGAACGCGGCATTTAGAAGAAAAATATTAAGGAGGCGCGTCAGCTCCCAGGCATCGAACCTCGGCCCTTTGGGTGAAAGCCAAGCACAATGACATTAGTCCACGGGCACGCTGCCTACTTGATTATCTGCGCGCACGGCATTACTCTCCCCTTTAAATATAGTATCACCCGGATGAAACGCAAAACAAAGCAAAACAAAACTTATGGGTGACTGAAAAATAACCTAGAACATGGAATCTCCAAAGTCGTAACGAGCGTAGAGCGGCTTCAGACGGGTGACATAAACTACCTCCGATCGCGGATGGTGGCGTGAAAAATTCCCGGTTCCGTCAGGCGCCGCTTTGTAGGTGAAGTCTCTTAGACGACGGAGAAATTTGTAAAGTGCATAGTAACGCTTTAAGAAATTCTCACTCAGGCGGTGGCGATGAATCGGTGTCCGTACGCACACACCCTGCCTCCAGGCTGGAAGTGAACGCCCAAAGGACGGAGGTTAAAGCGGCTAGCGCCGTAACGATGCTGGTCTTGAAGCCAGACTCGGGTGTGCTGGCGGCCTTTTTCGGCCCGTTGAGCAACAACCTGAGCGTCTTCGCTTCACTTGTCAGCTGGCTCGTGGTGCAGCATCGCGTTAAGTATGGTCGTTACCTACCGGCTGGAATGGTGTAACTCCTGAGGTCTTTTGAACCATAGTGCTGTAGGCGACCGTGACGTAGGGCAAAATTTGTTCGTCGTCTGGTAATCTAAGTCAACGTACATAGAGATCATGTCGGCGATTGTCTTGTTGAGTCGCTTTGTCAACCGGTTGGTCTGCGGGTGGTGGAGATTGGCACGACGGTAGCACGATAGTGGCTGTAGTAAATGAGCCGAAGGATTTCTTAGATCATCTGTGCCATGAAAGATGATCTCCAGACAGTTATCAGGACCTCCGTGGCACCGTGACGAAATACGGTCAAGTCGACAAAATGTATCGACGTCCACGGCAGTTTTTGTCGGAACGACTTTCGTCTGGGTGTATCAATTGAGGTAATCGGCTGGCACGTATATTCTCCGGTTGCCGTGAAACCACGGTGGTAATCGTCCAAACAAATTCATTCTGATCTTTGAAACTGCGCTGGTCAAAGGCGCCATCGGCAACGGCAGTCCCGCCGAGTTGGTCGGCGGTTTCTTGCGCCGTTGATACTCATGGCACGATTGGAGTTAGAAATGAACCGTCTTCGGTAGCTTGAGCCTGGAGCACTTTTTGAGAATTCTGGAAAGTGTCATGATGTACCCGAGAAGCCCCGCCGTCGGGTTGTCATGGCATTCTTAGAAGTTTTATTCTTAGGAGTCTTGAAGGGATAACCAACAGCCACTCTGTGTTTTTGTCGGCGAAGTTCTCCTTGTAAAGGATTCCTTGTCGAACGACACAAGTAGGTCGTACTCGTAAAAAGCTAATAGAACCGTACTCCCTTTTCCTCTTAGGTGCTCAGTAATTGTTTGTAGTTCAGGGTCTTCTTGTTGGAGTGCTGCCATGTCGCTGACATCCAGAATTTGTAGGAAAGTCTCAACCTCGTCGTTTTTGCTGCTGGCTAGGCCATCCTCGATGGGTGTTCTTGGCAGGCAATCGGTGTCATTGTGCTTCCGACCGGAGTTGTACAACTGACATGTAGAACTTGTGCAGTCGTAGGCTCGACCCGGCAAGGCGTCCGGAGGCGTCATTCAGATTACCGAGTCAGGAAAGCGAGTAGTTGTCTGTGACCACGCGAAAATGACTTCCTTGCAAATACGGGCGGAATTTCGTTATGTCCCAGACGATAGAAAAGCACTATTTTTCAGTCGTTGAGTGGTTCCTCTCTGCGTTATGCAGCGTCCAACTTCCGTACGAGATGACTCTCTGCACAAAATTCATAGCAGCCCCGGAGGCCGCAACACACACGAAGCTAGGTCCGCAAGGAGGCATTCGGGAATCGTCAACATGTAGTTCGTCATCCAGCAAATCACGTGACGGCGCCTCTACCATTAGCCGCGGGAAAAATTAGGAGTCAAGCAAAAAAGTCTACGGTTGATGGGTCTGTCAAGTGCACACCTTGTACCACGCTTTCAGCTTAGGGAGAGATAGCAAAAGATAGGATAGGGAAAACCGAAGTTCTTTCAATGTCAGAAAAGAGGTGCGCTCACAAAGGCTAATCTTCGGGGGCACCCCAACAACGAGCACAATGACAGGCTTTGTCACTTGTACCCAAGGTTCATAGTGCACTTGATACAATGTGTGGCCTTGAGCTTCAGGTAGGTGCCGTGTTTTGCCTTATAACCAGCTTCGTGTCTGCAGTCACGTGACCCTAAGCGCAGACATGAGTGGCCAAAAACACGAATAGCGTCTACCATGCTGTCAATACCGAGTGAACAGGACAGCCCCATGAAGGTCAGCTTCTATACTTCCAAGGAAGCTGCCAAATGTAAAAGTGGCCCAGGTGTCTGGCAGTTCTGCCCAGACACTTGGCAGAAGTGTTTGTCTCTTGCGGCCAACCTGAAAAGCAGCACTTTAGGCCAAACACTTGTCGGCCGTGTTTATGTCCCCGGCGGCCAAGTTGAAAATCATCAATGCTGGCCACATAAGTTGCCAACCGCGTTTATTCATCCAGCGGCCAAGCTGAAAACAGCTAGATTGTGGCCGGACTCTTGCTGGCCTTGTTTATGTCTCCGGTGGCCATGAACGTGCCAGTGGCCAAGCTGTTCAGATACTGGCCAACCGTCGGCCGATCGAAGGTCACATTTTGGTCCCGCTTGGCTTGCCAACTCACGTTCAGATCTCATGAAATTAAGATTTGTAGTAAGGTTTTTTAATTGTATGTTATGATTTCAGATATGACTTTGCGCTTTTGAACAACCAATCATATGTTACTCTTATTTTGTGCTTTGGCTGGGCACCGACCCGAATTTGCTTCTGCCGTACGGAACAATTTACCGGAAAATGAATATGAGCGTATGGAACCGGTACAAATACCTAATGTCGTATATCCAATAATGGGCATTTTTGCGGGGATTATACTTCGAATACCAGTATCTCGTTGTGGTGTTTCATCTCCGCTTTGTATATGTGCCTAGGAATGGCCTAGCTCAAGTGTTTTTATTTGAACTCATCCAAAGGCATAATGATGTACCTGATATATTGGGCTGCACAAAGTTATGTATTCCAGCAAAATCACGTGAAAGTGCAAAACATTTTATTTTTAAGAAGAAATTTGAAGGATCACCCCACTACACTGAATTTATATTTCTGTCATTGTTCAGCAAAACAAAAATCTTTTCTTGTCTTATTTTCAATTTTAATAGCGAAATGTAACTTTAAAATTATATATTATAACTTAGAATCTCAGATGTGCTTTTTGTGTGTTTAATGTATTTGCGTGAAGATATTTTTAATATCAAACTGTAATTTGTTTGGCACAGTTCTAAAACCTTATGGTTTTGACTTTATCATGTCCGCATTTCCGCGGACTATTCAGAGCAAAACGTCTTCAGGGTGGGTAAGACCGCCAGGGAGTTTGGAAAAACACAGAATAATAGGAACACGTGTGGCATGGCACGTAGTCTCCATTATAATTATCAAACTGCCCGTGACAAGCAAAATCAAGAAGGAAACGGGTAGATTACCGTCTAGGATGACAGGCAGGGTCTCCCGCGGCATGAGTGGAAATACTAGAGCTGCGAATCAAGCAAACTCCGACAGGGCAGCGGCACTTCGCCGAAAACCTTTGAAAGTACGTGTCACACAGAAAGAGCGCTCAACACGACGTAAGGCATGTACCACTTTCATTGAGCCGGAGTAGAAGAGATATGGGGAGGACAAAGGGTCGCCATATAAGGAAAAATGCGAACACACCATCCGGACGGTTACTAACTCTGCCAGGACCGTGGATAGATTAGTGACCAGGAGGTAAGAACACATTTGATTCACATTCATAGTGGAAATGCAAACGAGGACTCTATAAACCCTAATTCAGCAAGTCCAACATATACATTTGTTACCAGGTCAGCGTAGTTAGACTTTGATGTGGAGGGACCAAGCATCGTTATGCCTATAGGAAGATGAGCTCTTTTAGCGTGCTGGCCCGCCACTGGGTTTGCTGACGGTCACTTTACAGTATTAGCGGAGTCCAGTAAATGCACACATGGTTTCATGTAAAGTACAAAGGCTGCCGCCAAAAAGAACAACTCCAAGATTCAAGGTGACGTGTGGACGTGATTAGTTAATCACTTCGTTGAAGGTGCTAGACTGCGCCTGAAGGCAAATTATAGGGATCGGTCTTAGCTAGGGAAGGCATGTAATATGCACCATGACTTCCTGATTAAGAGTTTACGATCGGACATATTCGCCCTTTTTAGGGCTTAGCGATAACCTCCCCCCCTTCCCAAACCCCCCACCCATAGACCGTTGAAAGTTTCGACGAAACAGGTGCAGCCTGCTGCAAGCTGACTTTTAGGCAACGCAGTGCCGGGACGACGCCAAGCCAGTAGTAGTCATGTTCACGACTAGCAAGCAGAGAGTATACACCTTGTTGGGTCTCAACCTGTACAAGTAAGTCTGAAATGATTCTGGTGGAGCCTGCAGTGGTGCCCGCTGTTAGAAATTGACAGTGAGGCAGTCTCTTCGAATAATACGAAGAGCCCTCAATTTGCACCATGTTAGAGTAGCATCCAGCGCCACCCGCAGGACTCGCGTTCCACCACTATAAAGAACCGGGTGTGGTCAACACTGTATCATCATTTGTGTACAGCACAAAATAAATATCACGGGTTAGCAGGGATGTCCCAAATCAACGGTAGGATTACCTTATTCAAAAGCATTTGGAGCAAGGTCCAAACGTTACAGGATGCCTCACTCGAAGTAAAGTACCGAAAGCTGGCTCAGCCCGGATGCACTGAAGAGGACCGATATAGAATAAAGAAAAAGATGGAGGAGAAAATCAGGTAAGGTATATTAAGCCACTAAAAATGCAAGGTGTATCGTTTGTCTGGCATAGGATATGCCCGGTCGTCATCGAATGTGAGTAGCGTGCGAACACGATGGAAGTGGCCACCGATGAGCGGGAGATGAAAAATGGTCCAAGCCATCCCCACTACCTAAGTGAGGGTGGAATCCAATTTGTGCCGGGTGGTTCTCTTTGAAGTGCTTTATCCACAAACTGACACACGTGGCAGATATTTGTTCACGTAGGTTGCATAAACAACGAGGTAAGAGCGATGCAACAACGATTTGCAAATGTTCAGGGGAGTTTTCCGCGATTGGGCATGGCCACTACTTGTGCATGTTCTCTTGAAGCAGGCACCTTCCCGCGGTCCTGATTATATTAAGGGTATGCAGTAGCCATCGCAGTGCCAGGCCGTCTATTTTCTTTGTTTATTTAAACGAGATGGCAAGGAAGTATTGAGCAGAGAGCACATCAAGTTGCATATTGTTATGCGAGAAAGGCGTCAGATCCGTCGGATGCTACCCGCCTTGAAATCTAGATGAATGGAACTCGATCACCACACCAACAGTTTCGTTTCTCGATACTAGCTAATGGGTGCATGTCCATGCCACGACACCGGGCCAGTAGCAGAAAGCGAAAAAATGCGGGTAGGCATCTCGATATGTCGACATATCTGGGGCGTTTAAAAGCTGCAAGCCATTGGATGATTGTGGTGTGAAAAGCTTACAAATTTGGCTCGGCCCCTTTTGCTCTGCACATGGTGTCAGCACTGTGGCTGCTGGGCCCGGGGAAAGCGAGCGCGCCGCCGGGAGAAGTTCGTCAGTTATTTGTCGCATTTTCGGCCAATTGAGTTCGGCCTTCAAAGAATACAATGCTTGTCCATAGAGTTGTTTCTTATCAGTTGGCCCCGTGTTCTGGTGTAGAAGTAGCCGCAAGCCATATGTGAGGTACTACAGTCACCGGCAATTGAAATTTTGTTGCCAGGATACGCTTCGCGCAGATAAAACATACACTCTAGGTCACGGCGAGCCACTCTTCCACACTAAGGTTGCACTTAAAACGATGCATGCTAATTTTAATCTTTGTAGATTTTAGAAGACGTGTCATCCGAGAAGATTATTTTAGTGGGAGGACGTACACTAGTCTGTCTTTCTAGCGCAATCCCAGAGTTTGCGGCGATCAACCGCCTTGCCTTTATGGCGGCATCATTCAAATTCGCTTCTGGGTGGGATAGCTCCCAAGATTGGTTTGCTGGAAGATTCAGTCATGATAGCTGCAAAAAGGTTTAGAAGTCCTGTGAGAGGAGGACAAAAATAATAATGTTAAGGTATCTGGCGCTTCAGCCAAATGGCTGCCCGAACTCTGTTGTCACTTCGAATATTCATGTCCGAATCTGGGAGAGAAAGTAGACGAACAGGCTTGACATGTAGCTTAAATTTGTGTACTTAAGGACCGGTTCTTAAATTTATGTTTGCGAAGATCGTGTTAAGCGAACAATAACGAAAACGAACGGCAAGATCAGCGTGCATTTACGAAATTTGTCTGGAGGCCTAGGTACTTTCTCCCACGAAGCAAATCACTGCATAAAATGTTTGTTTCCTAGATTCACACATGGTGATTATTATGTATTAGTCATAGCAGCAAAATCTGTCATGAGACTGCACTCAATATAATTTCTTATATACACGACTTTTCCACTACTGCGCGTTGTGCTATGATTCAAATAAAATGTTGCAAACATATCAAATAGATAACATCTGATATTTGCATAATCCATTTCACTGTCAAAATTGCCACGTCAAAAAAAAGAAACTGATGTCATTGAGAATAATGCCACGCTAATAGATTTTATCATGTGTCTACAGCGCGTTGAAATGAAAAAAAAAGCAGTTTAATTGTCTTGTCATAAAAAAAAAGAAATTCATTCTCGAGTCGGAAGGATAGCAGACGTCTAAGTTAGTCATCTGCACAGAAACAAAAATAGGAAAGCGCTTTCAGCTTGTCTCATCTGCACTCTGACAAGGACATCTTCACCCTTGATCGGAATGGCACGAAGGCCTTCAGACTTTCGAAGAAAAAGCTTTCCATTTCCATACCGCACGAAAGGTAGCGTTTTCTCTAAACCAGACTTTATGGGGCAGAAGAAGTTCCCTGCTAAACAAGTGAGGTTGCTTGAGTAAAGACACAAAAGTAATATCCCGTAGAGTACATCTTTTCTTCAACCACGCGTCCCTGGTGTCATGTCTTACAAAGTGAATATTAAGTCCTGGAACGTGGTCTTTCATTGCCGGCAACCTGTGTACAGCATAAACGTCGGAGGATTCTAGTTTGAGAGCTGTAGTTTTTCAGCATCCTTTTTCAGCTAGATAATCGAGTTCTTATCCTGCGTCGTCGGTTTACAGTGAACTTCTAGATTCAAACACCTGCTTGAGAATTCTAGGTCATTGGCTTCTTTCTGGAGTTCATCGTTTGGTATTTTGCTCAGTTTTTTTTCTCCTCCGCGTCTGTCACTCCCTTTTTCAGTTATTTTACTTCAGTTTTTTGGAATTTTATTTGCTTTTCGAACTCGTTGAACTGCTTCGACAGAAGCTGGAGAGATTACTGCACACTGCCCACCTTCTCTTAAAGCAGAGAAGACTGTCCAACCTCTGGTTGATGGATATAAGTAAGGATTTCACATCAAGATCCGGTTGCACATCCGCACTCTTATTAGTACGTGATCCGGCGCCTCTACAGGCAGGACACCGCCATGTCAACATTGCCGCATCAATTTTCCCATTAAAGGATTTTTGTTTTTATACCGGCACAATTGCCGAAACTATACCTGCATGCACACTCACTACACTCTACCGGCCAGTCCTCCTCAGGGAACGGTACCTGACAAGACGATTATGTGTCGGACATCGTACGAACAGCACAGAAACGCAACACAGGACTCTTAGTCCTCTCTTTGGCAGCGGCAGCAGCGACAGCATAGATTCAGTCAAAATGTAAAGAATAAATGTTTAGCAACCTGCAATAGACATGTTGTTTGGTTAGCAGTGTTGAAAAGACGCTGCAGCCGCTGCCAAAAGACCGTAGCACGGAGAAAAAAATGCCGCATATCTGACCTTGGCGTTCAAAGTCTGCGCTTGCGCAGAAAAAGTATGCCACAGATTCCAGGCTCGCAGGATCTGTAGCGCAAAGCAAAGGATGATGGGGCAGCAGAGAATCCTCGAAATCAATCGTCACGAGTCCGGAGCAGTGCCGACGGAAGGAGGGGATGGCGAAAGCTGGCAAAAATTCCAGGTCGGGAACTGCAATAGACTTGTTGTTCGGATAGTAGAGTTTTCAAGACGCTTCCGCCGCTGCCGAAAGTTAAAATTTCCGTGGCCTTGACCATTTACAACGTCCACTCTTCAAGGATTAGATTTTACAAGATCCTTAACTACGACGAGAAGTGACGGTATTTGGGAACTACAAATTATGTTTAACATACTTTTTTGCATAATACGGGATACGCGTTTTGTGCGCTGATGAAGCATAATTTTGTTTTTAGATGTGCTCTGTATAATGCGTATTTTCGTGTGAACAATGCATTTTGCGCGGACAGTGCATGGTGTACATATGATGGACAGTGTGTGGTCTATGTTGGGAAATAAATACTTGTTTTCCTTCTACTAATGTGTGTGTAGAGTCACTAGATGAATATAAATGTATTAATGTTATTTAAACTTTGTTCAATCAATTGCAGAGAGGCGGCTGCAGCCAACGCCGATTTGAAGACATACAATGGATTGGCCATGTTCCAGACTCTCTGGAATGCTGGAATCCATCATTATGGGGTGCAGAAAGTTCAAATGAGTCCGAAATTAATTCCAAATGGCGTCGATTCTATTAATATAATTTTCGATCTCTTTAAGGTATGTAAATCAGAAATTGATTTAAAAGCTTAATATAGAAGTAAAAGAAGTCTGATTAGTTATATAACTTTGTAATTACACTCGCGCATGCTTTGTCTTTGTACTGTCATTTAAACAGGGGAAAATAAGTTCGTTAATTGTGCATTATATTTTCTAAGCTATTTTTGATCGATAGGATTTGATACTCTGCAAACTATATATTTATTTTATGGGCCGGTAATTTGTGACATACATCTACTATCTGCTTTAATGGCCCCATATGTGTGTATATGAAAAAACGAAGATTTCCTTTACACAGTTACCACTTAATTTCTTTGGATACTGTAATATTTTCAACGTGGAAGCAACAATTTTTTTCTAATGAGTAGGGCTCGTCTGCCAATAGTTTGCCTTCTTAATCAGCCTTCAATATTGAGTAGTTCGTTTATAAATAACATTGCGGTTATGGGCATTCTGTTTCATTGCCGGTGCTTTTTAATGCTTTCTCTTGAACTAGCGCCAAAAATGGTTATTATCGGTGAAACAATCTAGTAAAAAAAATTGTTCAATTGTAAGATGGTAAGATATCGACCAAGACATCCCTAGCACGCAGTGAATATTTAAAAAAATAGGTTTGTAATCAATACAAAGAAAGCAAAACACATTAAGGGGCAGATACAATGGGGGAGTAGGGGGCGGGAGAAAGGGATCCCTCTCCCTCCTCTCCTTTCTTTTCAAAATGAAGGAGGAAAGCTTGTATTTTGCCACCCACCCGCAAAAAAACAAGCGACGTGGTGTCGAAAACGCCTTTAGTGTCGCATTTTCGAAAATGTTGTAAATAGACTGCCGACACTTTATTGTTCAGGTTTGCAGAAAATTAAAAGAAAAGAAAGTTGTGTATAACAACAATAGCGCTAAAAACAGCTGTCTAAAACATGCGCATACATAAGAAAAGAGCGTACCCACCCTATAAAGGGCACAAACAACTGGCGAGAACAAAACAACGCGGCTACCCGTAGCCGGCAGCCCGTCTTTTTTTTCTTTTTTGTTTACGCTCTCGCATTTTTTTGTATCTGAGGACAATTTAACTTTTCGTTTGATGGCTGCGGACTCCACAAACCATTCCAGCCAATTTAGCGTATTAAAAGTATCTTTTGCCCTCGCCCTCCCTCGCGTCACACGCTGCCCCGCTCCCGAAGCTCAGGTTGCCCTCACACGTCAATGGATTGGCTAAAATTGCTCGTGGCGTCCCCAGTGGTCCATCGCAAGCTGAAACGGAGCTACATCTGTTCGCGAAGCAACAAGTATCTTTTGTGTCTTCCCCTTTATCCTACGCCGGTTTCCGCAACCTGGAGGCCATTTTGTCCTAACGCGGGCACCTGGGGTGCGCCACGAAACGAGCAGTTTAGGAAGTCAAAACATGTCCTCGCTGACCTTGGTTTCAGTTACCTCTTTTTTTACATTGACGGTGTCCGTCGTATGAAGCTTTGCTTGGACCAAATAACGGATGGTATAAACACCGATAGTCGAAGCTTGTAAGCTCAAGGTCGTGGCGCGGTTTTTAACGTGCGTAAAAGTATGCCAAAGTTGGCTCTATCACAGGCATCTTTATCTTTCTTTCCAACATGTGGACTTGAGTTCGTTTCTGTGCCACAAGTTGTTCCTGGTTAGTTGTCGCCTACCATATTTCTTCTCCCCGAAATCAACAACAACAAATCTGGGTTGGGACTTCTGAGTACTCTTTGGTGCCCATCTCGTGACTCCGGTGCCTGGGGACTTGTCATCGGTCGCCTCCATAGCGAAGACAGCGCCTTGAGCTCTCTGAAGGCTGCACTCGGGATCGATCTGGAGGACAGTGACGGGGGCCGCGTTCATCCATGCACCCCCTTCCCTCCGAGAGAGCGGCGACCCCAAAGGGCATGCACATGCGGAAGATGTGGACGGTGGGCTCCAGCGGCAGACCGCCCACATAGAATGCAGAGGTTCCCATCTGTCTGCCACGCGGCGAGTGGCAAAGCGGGAAGGAGGCTGGGAGGACAGGGCCTGAGGCATTGGAAGGTGACTCTTGCGAATCGAGCGGGCAACGACGGATGTGCGCAAAAGTGGTGACCCCGACGCCGGGCTAATGCCTAGTTGCATGGTCAGAACGTCACCCCGCTCTCAACCCCCTGGGCATTGGGCGAAGGCAAGGGTAAAAAGAACGGGCGACGACAGATGTTTGCGGTGGAGGCAAATGCGACGACCCGGTGACATGTTCTGAGCTCCACCTCGGTCCCGACTCTCGCTAAAGGAACGGGCAACGATGGTCGCGCGCGGTAGTAATGACGACGACGTCAAGAGACGGCCGGCGACATGGTCCGGACTTCACCCCGGATCCGACCCTCGACGGCGACTTCCCCGATATCAGAAATTCGCGATAGGCGCTTTAAGTACACTTATCCGGAACCACGTGGCGTCTTCACCTTTATCCCTTATGCCGTGTGTAAATTCCCGCCAAACGTGATGTGTGCCGAGGTGAAAAAAATGAAAGCCGTTTACAACTCCCTGTAACGCCGGATTGGAGCGCAGCTCTTGAGGAGGAGGACGGAAGGGTACTGAGGGAGGGTATGCCCCTGCTCCCTCCTCCTCCCTCGTTATCCTGCCTGCTACTCCTCCTCCCCTTATCCTCCCCTCCACCCCTCCTTGTCCTTCACCTCCTCCTCATCCTTCAACCTCATCCCCTTGCCTCCTCCTCCTCTCACCTCCCTCCTCCTCCACCCTATTGCTGTCCTCTTTGCCACTGTTCCCTCGGGCGGTCTTGCCCTAAGAGCTGGAGGGGTCACGTGACCAGGGGCCACGTGGTCTAGGGGCCACGTGGCCTAGGGGTCAGGTGACCCGGGGCCACGTGGTCTAGGGCCTAGGGGGTCTAGGGTCCCCGGTCACGTGACCTGGGGCCTAGGGGTCACGTGACCGGGGGCCACGTGGTCTAGGGGCCACGTGGTCACGTGACCTGGGGCCTACGCGGTCACGTGACCGGGGGCCACGTGGCCTGGGGCCACGTGGTCTAGGGGGCCACGTGGTCTAGGGGCCACGTGGTCTAGGGGGTCACGTGGCCTGGGGGTCACGTGACCT
>JAZHYW010035949.1:0-12041 GCA_037355805.1 Ixodes ricinus | reverse complement strand
GGTAATTATCGATAGAGGCCTCTCTCGACCAAGAGACGTCTTGGTGTTCGTGTTCAAGTGTTTTCGTGGTGGATAGAGCGGGACGTATGCATACGATCGACAGGTGAGAAAACTTATTTATGAGTCTTCATGGTCATGTAGGACGCGAGTAAAGTGCTGCAGTCGATTTTGTTTTAAATCTCGTGATGAATGGAATGTTGTTCTTCATCGTTATCCGCATGCTGTTGCGTTGAAGTGTCCGAAGTGTCGCAGGTTCGAATCTTGACTGAAATGTTTGAAATAGCTATTTCAAACATTTTAAGCGGGGTTCGAACCTGCGACACTTCGGATGCGAGCCAGACAAACTACTGACTGGGTCGCTGTGTGGATGGCACTTTGAGCTCACTGGCAGGAAGAGCATGGAAAGCGAAAGAGAGCACAGGAAGCACACATTATTGTGGAGATATTAACCTCGGGTCGGGATAGTCGTTCGAATACTGCCAATATTTTCGTTTTATCAAGAAAATTGTGCCAGTACCATTTTCGATACATCCGATGTCGACGAAATATCTGTTATATTGCGGCGACGAAACCTTAATATTTAAGGTACACGAACCGTGTTTTCCCCTAAATGTCATTTCTCAATCGGCAGCAACTGCGCAGTGTTAGGCATTTTCGCCCTATTCGGAAAGGATATTGAAAGCAAGCCGGTAGCACTTTGAGACTGCCGATGTTCACATAATATTTGTCATATTACACCGACGCAATCCTAATGTATAGTGTACGCAAACCGGGCAACCTCTACACGATTGACACGATTCTGTATTTTTCTTTCCTCCCATTAAGCAAACTTGGGAAGGGAGATGACAGAGACGGTGTTGGAGGGGCAACACAACCCCCGCGCGGCTCCTCTCCTGATGACGTGTTGTTTACGGGCTGCGCCCTGCGCGCTGACTCAGGTTCTCTCTTTGTTCTTTGGTCCCTGACGTGCTAGCATCGGCGTTTGGTGCTTGGCACTTACCATTCGGCGCGTTTGCTTTTTCAGAGAAGCATCGATCTCTTGGAGCGGCGCGTCTGCCGCGGCGCCTTTGGGGCACATTGCCTGGCGTTCTAGGATTGCCACACGCCCATCGCAGCCTAGATAAATACCAAACAGAAAGGTATTCTCTTTTTCACCGATCACGCAGGCTTGGCTCCGCGATTTATTTCTACATTTATCGTGATTAATGGGCCGCATTAACCGTGAACAACCCAACGTTACTAGATCAGCTCAGTTGACAAGCTCCGCATTAGCCGCGCTTCGAAAGCCGGACCCCTCCATTCACCCAAGCCTCGTGGCGCTGTCGTCGCAGCCCCCCGGTCCGCAAGGCCGGCCAAGCTCTGGGCAAACTCGGGCGCTGGTTTTCCATCGCGAAATCAGGTGGTCGGCTGCGCATGTCGGCGGCCCTTCCGCACATATTTTTAAGATATGGTCTCTGCAAGTTTATACTGCTGCAGTCACGATTGTAATTATACACGCTAACGATTTCTTCGATTTTTACTGTATAATTCACGGGATAGCAGCATTGATGCCTACAGGGTTTTCTTCGGGAATTGAAATTAGGGGGCATTGAGAATAGAGGAGTCGTCACGAATTAAGGGGGTGCCTTCAGAAAAACAAGGGGAGTGTACACCCTGTTTAGGTGGTGTGTATGGGGATCACTGAGTGCCTAGCTTTGGTTCCGGCTTCCGAGTGCGATGTGTACGTTCATGGAATATCAAAGTACACCGGAATTTATATCGTAGCTGATGTCTCTCATATTCGTCTATGACCAACATCCACAAGCAGGTGCTCGCGTGCGCTGCCAGCGCCGTATACAGTTCTCGATAAACGCTCCCACTATTCAAAAGAAAACGAATAAAATATGTTTTGTGCCTTTTATTGTTAGCACAACCAATCTTCGGCAACTCCAAGATTGCAAATCAATTCTATGCAGCGTTTATTTCTTTTTGCATGAAACAAATCGCGAGAGAATGCAAGACTCCAGGACTAAAAATACCTGGAGTTGGCGATCACAGGACCCGAGTTTTTCTTGTTTGATACTGCCTCCTTTTCCGTCATCTCTCGATTGATGTATCTTGCTTAGAAGAGCATTTGCCTTACAACGAAGAAGCATTGCAGTTTTCATAAGTGACAATTTCACCCCCCCTCCCTTCCAATGTAGCTTCTTTCAGGGTAGCTAAAATGACTTTATTTTGGCTTGAGATAGATTGCAGAGACGTCGCGAGATCAATGAAACAACATTATCATTTAGGGACAACTGCAACGCTAAGAAAATAGTAGTTACCATAAAGCGAATCTAAAATTAACGCGCGCTTGCAAACACGTCAGCAACCATGCTGCTTCGGGCACATGGAGCATGCATACACTTACACAAATGAACTCTTTTCACGTAGTCAACGAGGATGTCTCAAAAATCGTGCACTGTTTCCACGAAGCTGTAGCAGGTACTGTAAAATAACGGTATTAATATCTACCGCGTGCTCACACGTAAATCTCCGCATATACACACACGAATCCGCGCTGCTCGGAAGTGATGTCTTCACATTCTTACCCCTTCAGTCACACGTCTCCAAAATGGCACGCACACGCAAGGGCATGAGGTTGTCACACACGTAAATAACACACGAGATTAATAACTCACCTTGTTTTCACCAATAGTAGGCCTTGACGTAGCCGAATACAAATACAAAAAACATCCCGATTCTATCGAATGACGAAGACGTCTTTAATTTGTCATTCTTTCCTAATGCGGCTTTGATATGTATGCGGCAGTTTACCTTGAACTTCTGACACAAGCACAGGGCACCAGACGAGGCAAGTTCAAGGTATATTAGTCCATGTGCTGATATCACGAACGATAGACGCAGCCATTTCTCCAAGCTGTCTGCCTTGGTGCCGAATGCTGGAAAACTGCCAACACTAAGAACGCCCGGAGGGCGTAAATTTACCTCAGAAGTCCCAGGAAATGTTGTCTTAATTCGGACATTACCACAACGGCAAGAGCCCTTAGTAATACACTTTGTGAACTCACTCAAAAACGATGTTTCATCTCGTATCCACGGGTACCAAGGTCAGCCAAACCGAATGGGTCGGGCAGCTTTAGACACCAGCGGCGCTACGCGGCAGTGAATGGCAGCGCGTCACTTTTTCTCGGAGCTTGTGGACTTCTTCGATCCAGTAACGTTGGTTCAACCTGAGTATCCGAATGATAGATTCGTCAACTCGTAAACGCAAGGCATGCCGACGGCCTGGCACTTCAGTAAATGCCATACTTTATTTCTACCTTTGCGTTTGGTACACCACGAGCAGATCGCATGATTAGTTCAGTCAAACAACAAGCAAAGAATGACGCTCTGTCGCACTCTGCAGGAATGCTCCTTATGCATACCATAGGCTCGACCATCCGAGTTGAGGGTACGAAGTCAATTATATCTTCCACCCAATCCCTTCTTAAAGTAAGGAGTTGCCGATCCATTGCACTTTGGCTCGGAATATAGATATACTTGCGCTGGTGTACTTGGTGACAATACTTCGACAACTCGGAACATTACTTGTCCGGACCTTTTGGACGGGCCCAATCCTGGATAGTATGCTGGTGTGCTTGGTGTGTGTTCTGTGCGCCATGTTTGTGGTGACGCCTCAACGACCTTGTGCTCACCTTAATTTTTTTGTTTCGACAAGCCAGGACGTTGGTGCTTGTGTACGCGGGTATATGTGAGATGCTTGTGCGTAATGGTTTTATTCATGCAATTTTTACTAAAATACTCCCTTGTTTGTCGAGCAATCGACAAACCTAGAATTTGATTGATTTTTCTTTCAATTCATCTGTATCGTTCTTTCTACGCTGCAGGCCCAGTGCTGGATATCTCAAGGTGTGTCAAATGAAAATGACACCCCCAAACGCGGATACCTTTTTTCTTTCAAGTAGCATATTCAAACACTCCCAGTTAAAGCTTGATTTGTTGAAAAAACGTATCCAGGTAGCGTTATCTGACAACGGCATACTGTGCAGAAAGCGGGAAATGGATGATCACGTTTTTCTAGACTGATAGGACGCGGTCTTACTTTTGGGACGTCCTGCAAAGGACCCTCTGAAAGGTTTCCCATTAACGCTCCATGGCATAGGTTTTTGAGTGGTTGTAGGAACAAATGTCGTTCCGTACGCCTGCACGGCATATGGCGTGTCGCATGGCTGCGCGCCACGCGGATATCAATGTTCGTCCCGTGAAGAAGCTTCTTTTTTTTTTTAGCAGATGTGCTTTCTTCAAGGAGTTCTCGTAAGTTTCAGCAGCCTACACCAGTGTGGCTGCCGTATTTTCGAGGTGTTGTCTACCCTCAAAACCTGTAGCAAGTTCAAAATTAGCCAAGATGGAAGGTGCCTTTTAGAGTTTCTTCGTGATGGTGCGTCACTGCCTTGTGACATCGTCTAAATAAAAAAAGCCATGTAAAACGCGTGCTTGGAGAAGTTGGCAACGTATGCGGCTGTTACGCAGGAGAATGGGGTTTGAATTCCGCTCGTCCCGCTTTCTTATTTTAATATTTTTGTAGTGTCCTAGAAAATAAACTATAGTACGGTGATATGTTTGGCGTGTTTATGCTACTTATACACAGTAAAATATTGCGCTCTTTTCGTGTTCTGTTCTCGGTTTCGTCCCTGTCCTTGCCTTTTTTAGCTATTTTTCATATTGTTCTAAAACATATCGGCCCATTCACGGCTGCAATCGAGAGTTATTGTTCAAAGCAATCCTGAACGTGCCTGGCGTATGAAGGTAGCGGTAACGCGCTGCCTCTGTTAAGTTACCTTGCGTCGGCGATGCAAGATACATGGCACTATCCTTTTAAGCTTGTAGGTGCTAGTTCACCTCATTAAATGTTGATTCATATTTTTAAATTGATATCCCTACTGAAAAAAAAAAAACATTTGAGATTCGAACGGGTCGATTCGCTTGAATCAAACGGGTGGCAAACCGGTCGATCCGTTCGGATCAAACGTGATTATGGGATACGGGTAGCCGTTTGAAACGTTAGCCGTTTGATACGGTAGCCGTTTGATACGGGTGACCGGTCGACCTGGCACGTGACCACACATTTGAACGCGCCATTGGGAAAGGCAAATTATTCGCTAGCCCTAAATGGGTATCGTCTGGAAGGATGGTTACCTCAAACTTATTTAAGACGTCCCAAAGCCTCGTAGACCTATTTCTAACATGGAGGAAACACGTAAGAAAATGATGCTCGCGCAGGTGCTTGCAAATGGGCAGGAAAACAGACACAAAAGATTGTTTTCAATTCGCCTAGAAGTTTATTACAACTTATTCCGTGAGACAAGTACAAACGTGCAAGCGATCTGTGAAATGTGAAGAGGCACTCTAAGCTTTTATACAACCAAGGTAATTTTAGACTATAATGGCAGACTTTGGGGGAAATTATTCTTCCGGCTGCCGCAAGATTAGACGCTGCATAATTTTATAGATAATCTGGAAGAGTACGCGCAGAAGAAAGGTCAATCGTTGGCTAACAAGTAGGTTGCAGTGCACTACCATAATAATAGCGGACTTGAAAGAAGTAATCCAAAAAAATATGTCGACACGGTCAAAGCAGGACAACCACACAAACACAAAAACGAGAAGGAAGGCTCCTTGAAGTTTCAACACGATGCGGCGCACAAGCTGTCATTTGCCGAACCCAACCGAACCGCAAGAATTCCGGACTTCTTTGAAGAGTCGCTTGATGCCGATATACGCGTAGGACTCTTCGAACACTGATAGCTTTGGTGCACATCCAATACGCTGTCGAGAGACATCCACATAAGTCCGCAGGGGAAAGGCGACAGATCGAAGCAGGTGGGACTAACGAATTTAGAACTGCACAGGACAACAAGCAGACAAAAAGCGGCTGCCAACGCGCCCTTGGCCGGATGTCGGAGGCTTTGCTTATCAGCGTGTAGCGTGCCCTCCTCTCCCGGGTCGCGTGACAGAGCTCACCAGAAGGAAGGAAGAGGGCGAGGTCAAGGCGCAGGACGCCAAAACACCCCCATCCTCCTAAGAAAAAAAAAACCCCAAAAAACAGCGGTTTTTTTTTTAGTTGCAGTCAATGCTAGGGGAGGCTGCACCCACCGCTGTACACGCGCTTTCCTCCTCGCTTCCAATTGCCACAGAGAGCTGACCGCGTCGCGTTCGCAAACTCGGAAAGCAGGATAATTTTTTATTTATTTATTTATTCATACTGCGGGCCATTTCAGGCCCAAGCAGGGTGGGACACCAAGAAAAACAAACGAAACTAAACAAAGTAAACCAACAAATGTAGTACACTGGAGGTGTAGCTCGCTTGAGCGCCTTGAACTTGAGCTCAGTTCGCGCCCGAGCGAAAAGAACGCCAGCGCGAGCTCGTAATTTGACTGATGCAGCAGCAGGCTCCTGCTCTCGCAATGCTCGATGTTCGTGCAGCCACGTGTTCGCGCGTTACCTTCGCTGAGTCTTGAATTGAGGCGAAACGGAGTCTAGAAGTATATTCTTTCACGCGGTCGCGTCCTCTGCGAGAGAATTCGAGCTGGATAGGGTAAATTGAGGCAACAAAGAACGCCAAAGTTTTAAGTTCTGTCAAAAATATCGGCTCGGCAACGTCGCATGTTTACGTAAAAAAGAATTGTTTATTGTTGTTGCAGTATGAAGCGAACATCAGCGCAGACAAAATATAAATATATTTACTTGCATTACGCGGACGATTGTAGATCGATGAACCGGCGCTCCCGGCTTTCCCTAAACAGGCTGCCACTGCTGAAACTGGCGTGCCCATGCCTCCGATCTTTACGTTCAGTATTAAACGAACTCCAGAGAGCCGTTTGATTAAACCGGTACAGCTTGCCGGTCCCCGGACACCCTTGTGCAACAGGGTCACCGGTTTGAGCAGACGTGCGCCAACTTTGCCCAGACGAGTGGCCCATTCGCCCAGACGAGTGACCGTTTGCCAAATGAGTGTCCTGTTTGCCCAAATAGGTGCCCGTTATGGCTCATACGGGGGACCCCTTTGAGCCATATGAGCGACCCTTTGACAAACTGCTCACCGGCATGGATAAACTGTTACCGGTATGAACCCGTTTACTTTCATATAGGCGTCAAATGGTTTTTTTCAGTAGGGATGTTCTTATTGGAGACTGCATTGCACCAGCCGAGAAGTGAATATAAATTGACGCGTAAAAGAATACGGGTCTGGAATACATAAGATGCTGGCATAAGAAGAAATACATACTAATCAACCACTAAAATATCATATGTAGTATGCTTATACACACTCAAAATGCAGTTATATCTGAAGGTACCTAAGTAAATCGCACTCCAAGTCAAATACAATGACTATTGAAATGCGGTCAATGATATTTCGGGAACTGTTTAAACGTTAGAGTGTCCGTCTTTTGATCACAATATCCCCGTGAAATGTTAAGGGAGAATGATAAAGTTATGAGTATATTGCTACCGCCAGACACTCAATATATGACACTTTTTGTCGTTCAAATTACTGTTTGTTTTTATACTCGGCACATATCACGTTTGGCAGGAATTTGCACACCGCATAAGGGATAAAGGTGAATACGCCACGTGGTTCCGGATAAGTGAACTTAAAGCGCCTGTCCCGAATTTCTGACCTCGCGGAAGTCGCCGTCGAGGGTCGGATCTGGGGTGCAGTCCAGACCATGTCACCGGCCGTTTCTTGACGTCGTCGTCGCTGCCACCGCGCCCGTCCGTCGTTGCTCGTTCCTTTAGTGAGAGTCGGGACCGAAGTGAAGCTCAGAACATGTCACCGGGTCGTCGCGTTTGCCACCACCGCGAAAAATCTGTCGTCACCCGTTCCTTTTACCCTTGTCTTCGCCCGATGCCCAGGGGATCGAGACCGGGGTGAAGTCCTGACCATGTAACTAGGCCGACGCCCAACGTCGGGGTCACCCCCATTGCGCACATCCGTCGTTGCCCGCTCGATTCACGAGAGTCTCCTAGCAATACCTCGAGCACCGTCCTCCCAGCCTCCTTCTCACTTTGCCACTCGCCGCGTTGCAGACAGGTGTAAACCTCTGTACTCATTGTGGGCGGTCTGCCGCTGGAGCCCACGTTCCATCTCTTCTGCACGTGCATGCCCTCAAGGGCAACCGCCTTCTGGGAGGGATGGGGGTGCATGGATGAATGCCGTCCCCGTCACTGTCCTCCAGATCGATCCCGAGTGCAGCCTTCATACATGGCAAGGCGCCGTCTTCGCCACGGAGGCGACCGATGACAAGTCTTCAGGCACCGGAGTCACCAGATGGGCGTCAAAGAGTCCTCAGAACTCTCAACCCAGTTTTGATGTTGTTGATTTTGAGGAGAAGAAGTAGGGTAAGCGTCAACTAACCAGAAACAGCTAGCGGCACAGAAAAGAACTCGAGTCCACACGACGGAACGAAAGATAAAGATGCCTGTGATGAAGCCGACGATGGCATACTTTTACGCACGTCCGAAACCGCGCCACGACCTTGAGCTTGCAATCTTCGACCATCAGTGTGTATACCCTCCGTTCTTTGGTCCAAACAAAGCTTGATACGATGGACACCATCAGCGTAAAAAAAGAGGGCCTGAAATCAAGGTTAGCGAGTGCCTGTTCTGATTTCCCCAAACCATTCGAGTTGTGGCGCAACCCAGGTGTCCGCGTTAGGACAAAAGAATCTCCCGTTTCGGAAACCTGTGTAGGATAGAGGGGAAGACACAAAAGAGTCTTGTTGCTTCGCGAACAGATGTAGCTCCGTTTCAGCTTGCGATGGACCGGTGCCGACGCTACGAGCAATTTTAGCCAATCCATTGACGTGCGAGTGTAACCTGAGCTTCGGGAGGGGGGCATAGGTGACGCGCGAGACGACAAAGGCACGAGATATTTTTAATGCCCTGGATTGGCTGGAATGGCTTGGAGAGTTCGCAGCCATCAAAGGAAAAGTGAAGCGGTCCTCAGATACAAAAACAGGCGAGAGCATAGACAAACAAAGAAACAACGGGCGGGCGGCCCCGAGCCGCCGCGTTGTTTTTTCTCGCCAGTTGTTTGTGCCCTTCATAGGGTGGGTACGCTCTTTTCTTGCGCACGGCCATGTTTTGACAGCTGTTTCTAGCGCTATTGTAGTTAGACAGGGCTTTTTTTCAATTCTCTGCAAGCCTGAACGATAAGGGTGGCGGCAGTCTATTTGCAACATTTTAGAAAATACGCCACTAAATGCGTTCTCGACACCATGTCGTTTTCTCTGCCCCCCCCCCCTTTCCCCAAACACAAAAAAAAAAACGTTTAGAAAGTTGGTGAATTTTTTGGGGGTGGGTGGCAAAATGCAAGCTTTGCCCCTTAAGTCGGATAGAGGGTGGAGGGGGCATGGGACCCCTCTCTCCCGCTCCCCTACTCCCCCTGTTTGTACACCCATTATCTCTGCCCCGTGTGTGTTTTGCTTTATTTGTATTGGTTACAAACTTTTTTTAATATTCGCTACCTGCTACGATTATTTTTGACGATATCCTCGTCTTCTTAGAGCTGAATGAAGTTTTTCCTAGATTGTTTCACCGATCATAACCATTTTGACGTCCGTTCAAGAGAAAACATTGAAATGCCACTGTAATAAAATAAAAAAAGATAACAGGCAACCGCGAAGTTACTTTACAAACTAACTCCTCAATATTGAAGGCTGATTAAGAAGGCAAAATATTAGCAGACAAGAATTACTCAGTAGAAAAATGTGGTGCCTCCACGATGCATATATTACAGTTTCCCAAAGAATTAAGTGGCAACTATGTGAGCAAAATCTTTATTTTTTCATAGACACATATGTGGGACCATTAAAGCAGATATCAGATATCTCTCACAAATTACCGGCCGATAAAATAAACAAATTGTCCACTGAGTATCAAATCCTGTGGATCAAAATAGCTTAGAAAATATAATGCACAAATTAACGAACTAATTTTTCATTCTTTAAATGACAGTACAAAAACAGAGCATGCGCCAGTGTCTAAACAAAGTTATATAACAAATCTGACTTATTTTATTTCTATATTAGGGTTTTAAAGCAAATTCTGATCTACATACTCTTAAAGAGATCGAAAATCATAATAATAGAATCGACGCCCTTTGGTAAAAATTTTCGACTCATTGGAAGCTTCTGCACCCCGTAATGACGAATCCCAGCATTCCAGAGTTTCTGGAAAAAGGCCGATCCATTTGATGTCTTCAAATCAGTGTGGGCTGCAGCCGTCTCTCTGCAATAGATTGAAAAAAAAAATAACATAAAACAACTTATATTCAACTAGTGACTCTTACACACATATAAATATCGGGAAAAGAATATTTACTTCCCAAGAGAGCCCACACACTGTAAATCATACATACACAGTGCACTGTTCGCGCATGATGCATAGATCATACGAAAATACGCATTATACACAGAACAAAAAAATTATGCTTTATGAGCGCACAAAAAGCGTAGCCGGTATTATGCAAAAAGTTCTCTTGAAAATAACTTTGTAGTTCATAAATACCGCTACTTCTCGTCGTTCTTGTAAAATCTTGTAAAATCTAATCCTTGAATAGTGGAGGTTGTACATGGTAAAGGACACGTCAATTTTAACTTTTGGCAGCCGGGGAGCGTCTTGAAAACGCTACTAACCTGAACAACACGTCTATTGCAGTTGCCGACCTGAAGTTTGTTAACGCTTTCGCCATCCCCCGCTTCCTTCGGCACTGCTCTGGACTTGTGACGATTGATTTCGAGGACTATCTGCTGCCCTCTCATACTTCGCCTTGCGCTACAGTTCCTGGGAGCCTATAAGTTGTCCCAAACTCTTTCTGCGCAAGCGCAGTCTTTGGGCGCCTAGGCCAGAAATGTTGCTTTTTTTGTTGTGCTTTGGTCCTTTGTAGTGGCTGCAGCGTCTTTTCAACATTGCTAACCAAACAACACGTCTATTGCAGGTTGGAAGACTTCTATTCTTTACACTTTGACTGAATCCCAGCTGACGCTGCTGCCACTGCCACTGAGACAGCAGTAAGAGTCCTGTGTTGCGTTTTCTCGTTTTGTGCGGACGACGACCGACACATGTTCGTCCAGTCAGGTACCGTTTTTGAGGAGGACTGGCCGGTAGAGTTAAGCGAGTGTGCATGCAGGTATCAATTTAGCCATCGGGCCGGTATTAAAACGAAATATTTTAATGTGAAAATTGAAGCGGCAATGATGGCATGACGGTGTTCTGCTTGCAGAGGCGCCGTGATCACGAACTAATAATGGTGGGGATGAGCAACCTCGAACTTGATGTGAAAGTTTTATTTACATTCCTCAACCAGAGTCTGAACAGTCTCCCCTTGCTTACAGAGAAGGTGGACAGTATAGAATTGTGTGTCCAGTTAGTGTCGAAGCAATTTGACCAATTCGAAAAGCGAATCAAACTGAAGAAAATTGAAATAAAATAACTGAAATAGGGGGTGACAGACTTGGAGGATAAAAGAAACTGAGCGAAATACCAAATGATGAACACCAGAAAGTGAATGACCTAGAATCTCAAGCAGGCGTTTGATTCTAGATGTTCACGGTAAACCGACGACGCAGGATACGAACTTGATTACCGAGCTAGATCAAAACTGCTGACAAATTGCAGCTCCCCACCTCGAATGCAACGACCTTTGTTCTGTACACAGGGAGCCGGCAATGAAAGACAAAATTCTAGAACTTATTATTCACATTGTAAGACAAGACAACAAGGACGCATGTTTGAAGAAAACATGTACTCTGCGTGATATCACACTTTTGTCTTTATTCAAGTGACCTCACTCGTTTTAACAAGGAACGTCCTCTTTCCAATAAAGACTGGTTTTGACAAAACGCCATCTTTCGCGTGGTATTAATAAAATGAGAAGGTTTTTGTTCGAGAATCTGAAGGCATGCGTGCTATTCCGATCAATGGCCAAGATGTCCTTGACAGACCGCAGATACGATACGCTGGAAGCGCTTTCCTGTTTTTGTTTCTTTGCAGAT
>JAZHYW010035946.1:0-11363 GCA_037355805.1 Ixodes ricinus | reverse complement strand
CGAGACAGGATGATGGCCAGGAGGTCGTAAGAACGGCGGCCGTCACGTTGTTGTACGAGTGGATACGCGCGTCCAGGAACTCCGGAGAGCGGTCAAGCACCGCATTCCGCACAGCCTGCAGACGCACGGGGTGACCGTGGAAGAGGTTCTTGTCGCACACATTTATGGCGAGGGTAACTTCGGTGAAAATTTTACGAGACAGAAAAGTGCGAGAGCAAGACAAAAAGCGACGGGACCGAGAAAATATGTAAGCGTCTCCACCCCAGTACAGAGCGCCCTTGTGGGTGGCACCTCACAATCATCCCAATGGTTCTTGTCAGCCAATAGTGTTTTTGTCAACCAACAGCATTCTTGTCAGAAGTTTCAGCACGAGTCTCGGCACATAAACGATTGTACCAAGATTTACCAACCCGGAAACGCTGTACGCGTGACGATTCTGTCAGGTGCAACCAAATTAAGTACTGCCACAAATTGTTTACTTCCAGTATTAAGAACATGCAAGCTCCTATTGAAGTCCTCTGTTTTTTATGAAAGACGCGAAACGCAAAAGCCGTCCGATTACGATGGCTAATGGCGCTGGGGAGTAATAAGTTATACGAAGGGCCTCACCATGGATTCGCTGATGAACAGCAGCAGCAGGACTTCTTCGTACTCAGTCTTGGGCATAAAAAGGCTGCAAAAAATATGTCGTCCATGTTTCCATTCGGAGCTTTTGCAATATATCTCTAGTCCGAGTACTACAAATATGTATAGAGTAATGACAAGACCGATGAAGGAGAAAAATCCATTTGTGAGCTGTGCTTACGACTGCCCAGTGTACTTGTTAGGCCTCCAGTGCTTCCCTTGTTTCTTGGTCTCGATGCGCGGCTCGTAGTCGTTGTAGACGCTCTCGGAGAGACCTCGCAGGAGCACCTCGGCCAATTGCCGCGACATTGTCTGTAACGGGGACCCCTTTCAAACTTCACGTACGATCGGTCGCACGTTCGACAAAAAAGAGAGCAAATTCAGGTGTCTAGGTGCCATACCGACGGAGGGCACTCGGTGCACCCCAACAAAGAGACTGAGGATTAATTACGACCAACTGGAGTTTTTATAGCGTGCAGCCAAAATCTCGGTTGCCCATGCCTTGAATCCGCCGGAGATCTGTAGGAGACGCTTTGCCTCCTCGAGGCCGCCAGGCATCTTTCACGTGCCCGTGCAAAACGGTTACCCCTTTGCTAAATTGCCGAGGGCGAGAAGCTAAAACGGCGCAAAACATTTGCGGGAAAATAGCTAGATTTCCTATAAAAATGTGTTCAACCTGATCCGACAAGCGTGAAAACACCGCGACTATTAGAAAACACCGCGGCCATTAGAAAACTAAAGAACGCATTTACCAAAGACCTATCATAATTCTATGCAC
This sequence comes from Ixodes ricinus, assembly GCA_037355805.1. NCBI lineage: Eukaryota > Metazoa > Arthropoda > Arachnida > Ixodida > Ixodidae > Ixodes > Ixodes ricinus. Next base: position 9,961 of record JAZHYW010035946.1, on the reverse strand, counting down.
GGGATCTTGGCCTATTTTTTCCTTTAATTTTCGTTCATTTTATTTCCGCAACGTGTCACCGCCAATCTCACGACCGGCGGCGACATACGTTCGAGGTACGCTCTGACCTGACGCAGGGACTGGGTGGACTCGTCTCTTCGGCCGCAGGACGTTGCGATACTGGTCGATGGCTTGCCGCAGCTTCCTGCAAAGGAGCCAGGGTCAGAGACAACTAGAGACATGGCCAAACAGTTTTGCAATGCGCACCTTGTACCAGTTGCCACACCACGAGGCCACTTCTGCTGCGCCTTGCTGCTGGTCGCCAGTAGCACAGCGAGCATTCAGTGCCGATCACCGGTGCGGAATGTGTTAAGACAATTTCCTCACATGGTCGTCCTTTCCACGAGATAGTCTACCCGACAACAGCCGTTCATTCCACATTTGTAGTGTCCTTCGTGAAAGCTTGAAAGCACATGATTTACATGCCTTTTCTTTCTCTTGGCATACATAATATACTATATAAATTTCAGAACTCTGCTCTATACTTTGATCATGGTCTATGCTTTCTCTTTTTTTATGTATTGCAATTTTGTATGTTTTATTTACATATTTTCATTTGTAAGTAGACTAGTCCTTTGCTGGCTCACCTCCCATCATATACTCATCCGATATCCACATAGTTTGCATCGCCAAAACAATGACGTCGTGACCTTGAGCCATGAACTGAGTGCACGCAACGTAACAAGAATAAACTCTGTAACCACCGTACCGAGGTAGAATAAAACTGGTAGACTTTCTAAATCAAAAAAAAAAAGAATATGCAAACACTTTGCAACAAGACAGTTTGATGCGCCCTCCGACGGTATTCAGCGCATGTCTGGGAAATAGCCGACCAAAGAACATGAATACGACATCTCTCGGAAAATGTGCGGGCTGGAGCTCACCCGCTCTTGATCATGAGGAGGGGCGCCCTCTGAAGCACCGTCTCGAGCCGCGCCAATCGGTACTCGGTGTTGGGGGGCAGGGGAGAGGAGGAGGAGGCCACGGCGGCCTGCGCCCCCGCAGTGGTCGCCATCGGGAGGACCCCGCCAATCGTCCCCCTGGGCTCTTTCCACCTCCTGGGAGAACGAGGCAATGTTTTGGAACCCACCGAATCAAAAATGTGCCACAAAACCAATGTTGCAAGTGGATTTGGATGACCAAGTCTAGAAAATAGAATAGACTCACAATCAGGGCGGATCCAGAACTCCGTGTTGGGGGGGCGGAAAATTTGTAAGGGTGCTATTCTCCCATTCTTTCGTGTGCACCGGGCGGTCCACCCATGACTAGTGCCCTCCGAAGGGGGAGGGGGGGGGTCGACTTGGTTTGGGGGGCGGCTGCCCCCGTCGCCCCCCCTTGGATCCGCCACTGCTCACAATGCTTCTATTTGCAAAATAAATTAACAAAACACAAAAGCCAGCATCACATTTGTCTCTTCTCTGTTTGTGAACTGCACGTATGTCGGTGCTTTAAGCTACACATTTTTAGGTTTGTCCTCTTCAACACTTATTCCTCCGCAAGACTTTTTTTTATGATTATTTTTACATGATAGGGTTACTTAAAGGCGCACTAACATCAAAATCTTTTTTCCTTTTTTTTTGTTTTGTGTTTGAAAGGATTGAAAACGATGCCTGGACATTACCCTCAAAATTCGAAACTTGGGAATTTAGCATTTGTGAAGTAAAAAAACAATTTCCCAGCGTCAAATTTGAAGTTCCCGGCGATCCCGCGCCAGTGGAGTGACGTCAGCATTTGAGGGCTCCTGAGAGTCCAGTTTCTTTCGCGCCTTCGCTCCGAGCGAGGAGGAGAGCAAGAGAGGGCGCAGGGCGCCGGCGTCGCGGAAACCATTGTACCAGGAAACTGTTTTTTGCTATCGGAACGCATCTTGGCTCTAGCGGCACCGCGCCTCGTGGAGAAATAGTGTAAGCAGCCTCTGCTGCGCTGTCATCGCGCGACGCAGCAGGGCTGGTTGCACTATTTCTTCATGAGCGTGGTACCGTCGGGGCTGAGATGCACTCCGATAGCAAACCGAAACTTAAAAACCCGTAGGAATTCGTGCGGTTTTCCAGAAAGCTATAAAATGCTTACGTGTGCCTTCTATCGTTGTGCTATTTGTTGATTTACTGTTTTTCGACTGATGCTGAGAAATTTTCTAATTGAAACCACGCCGTTAAACACAATATTAAAAGTAATTATGGAAAAATAATTAACAACAATCTAATTTCCCCGGACTTTAATAATTTTCCTAAATAGGCCCCTGGCCCAGGACAAAACGACACAAGCCTTTCTTTGTTGCGTCACATAGTTTTCGGAATATTGAATTTGTCCACCTTTCGTGAAAACCCTGTCTATGTAAAATTGATGACCTCACATGCGCCCATCCCCTACTTTTTCACAATTATCTTCAAATTTTGAGTGGGCGCTTGCTCGGTATTTTACGGTATGTGTTTAGAAGCTGAAATTTAATGTGGTGAGCACTATCTGCACATGCAGACTACACAATAATTTATTTGTTCAAGATCCAGATCGTTCATTGGGACGAGACCTGAGAATTTTATAACCGACAGCATTGTGTAAACAATAATTTCTGCACAATACAAGCTTTTTTTGTGTGTGTATGTGTGTGTGGGCAAATAAAGCGGGCATTGTTTATAGGGATACTTCAACGAAATTTGAAATATTCCCGCCGTGTTCAAAAATAGGCTGAATATGATCCACAATATCCGTAAATGACAATCGCACGTTTGTATTTTGATCCTGGTGGCTGTATTTTTCGTTATAAACGGCCCACTCTGGCAAGTGCTCGGAGAAGGCCCAGCTTAGAGCACGTGACATCCAACGCAATCGTGACGTAGGTCGTCTCAAGACGAGCAAAGCTACGGCGAGGCTGACGTCGAGAGGATGGCCTAGTCGTTCCAGCCACCGAAGCGGCTGCTTTTGTACGAATTTTGAGTGACGGGTTAATCTTCTATAATCTTGTAGGGGGACAATAGCGACTTCTGCGACACACAAAGGGATTCTCGGGAAGAGGGGAGTTCCTCCTTCCCCCTTCTTCTCGTCGTGGCCGGAGGCGGGACGACCTCCGTCACTAGCTGTCAAGGTTCCTAGACGAGCATTACAAACGAGGCGTTAGCGACATCCACCAGGTGCTCTTTGCTAATCGTTTAATTCGTTTTAAAATTCCTTTTCGAGACTTTTTTAACAAGGTATTGGTATGTTCCATGTGATACTGCTCTTTTGAACACATACAGACCAAAAAATGAGCGCCGGAAATTTCGTTGTAGTATCCTTAAAGGTATGCTGCGTATGAGATTTTCCTTTCTGAGCAAAACTATGCACCAGCTACAGACTATACACCAGGTGTTTACTATAGTCCAGAAAATACGGTACTGGCAAAGACCTGTTGGAAGGCGACAGAAATGAAACGCCACACTACGATGATGCCATAGTCATGAACCGTAGAAGTCGCCGTTCTTCGCTTTCCGAGCTTGCACCCACCTGAAAGGTACTTGAGTGCCAGGTCGCTGGCCTGCACAAATAACCGGCGATCTGGTCGTCCCGGTTGGCTGCCCGAGTCCTGCTCGTAGACTTCAGGGGCACCTTCTCCAAGCACAGCCCTGCATGGCCACATGCGTTTGAGAGCTCCGTGGGTCGCCTTCCCTTGGCACACTGTTAGTCAATCACCGACATCCCTTCATTCTGCTCAGTGGCGTCACAAGGGGGGGGCGGGGGGCGGACCGCCCCAGGTGAGGTGCTCAGGGGGGCGTGTCGCGGCGGGCGCGGCGGGGGGGGGGGGGAGTCCGCGGCGGGCCACGCGGAGCGGAGGGGGGGGCTGCGGCGGGCTACCGCCAGCAGGTGCCGCTGATTCTCGTGACGCCACTGATTCTGCTATAAGCCCACGCAACCAGCCAATAACAATAATTATCCCTCATCCAGATTGCTCGCACTTTCGCATCAATTGCATTAACATGCACGACCACAATGTACCGGAACCAAGGACCAAGTGGGACGCTCTGTTCCTCGAAGTCATTATCTGCTCTAGACGTACAGAGCACACAGCACTCTAAGCGTATGAGAGAGGAAAATAAAGGAGAGGTTCGCACATTTTACTTTGAGTGTGCCCAAGCGAGATGTGACCTGCTATACTTCGTTTCACATTATGTCCGATTGCAGCAAACGCTAGGATTAGACGAAGTCAATCGAACAACACCAAAATTGTATAATCAGGGCACTCTACGTCTTTGCGCGTTTGTTACCAGGGAGCTAAACCAATCGTGCACGGCGAATGCGCCGTCATCCCACACTTTTTCTGCGCAGAAATTGGTTAGCCGGCAAGTAGATGCACATTCTCTCCAGAGTGGTCGGACGCGTCAGACAGGTGCCGTTACCCTTGATGGCGAAAGACTCGGCGAGAATCTTGAGAATACGATTTGACGCGATTCCTCGTCAGAGCGGTCGATGCCGCCGCTGTCCAGGTGCGTCAGGGCCTCCTCGTACGAACCCCTGGGCAGTACAGCAGCTTGGCTAGCAGGAAATGGCCATCCGTCGTAATGCCAGCCTGCAAAGGAGAGACAAGAGGCGGGTTGTTCCACGAAACGAGAGACGTGCTGCCAACTGTGCTTGTCGTAGTTACGTTTCCTCATTTTTGGGCGTTTCCGGGTACCTTGGTTTATTGGTCGAGCTGCCAGCAGACGAAATGCTCGAGTATGCGTCTTCTGAACAATTGTGCGCAGAGGAAAGCCTGCAGTTAGGTAATGTTTTAAGTGAATCATTGTATGTACCTCCACTTGTCCCTGTATAGTAATACACTGAAAATTCCTTGCTTCAGGCTAGCTTAAATTGAACACAAATTCCATGTTGGTAGGAATCTTGAAATCAATACCACACTGCAGTGTGAGTTGCATTTGCACTACCAATTTCAGCTTATAAGCACAGACCCAATATAAGGTAATGTACTCTCCCGAAAGTCACCCGAAAGTCCAACTATATACTCCCAAGTAGCACCCAATGTCGTGCGAACGTTCCCTGGGTGTTCTGAATGTTGAAGGAACGTTAAAACACCATTCGGAACGTTCTAGAAACGTTCGTATGCGAACATTCCCTACAAAGTAAGCTGCTCAACATTCTAGGAACGTTCGTTGGCGAACATTCGTACGCACAATGTTCTCGGAACATTCGCCTTCGAACATTCATATGCGCAACGTTCTTTGAATGTTCGCTTGCCAACATTCCTAGAATATTCGCAGGTGAAGCCAACTTTACGGAGCTCTCACGCAGCCTGTGGTTCGAAACACCATCCACTATCTTTGTGCCAAAAATATGCAAATTAAGTGGAGTTTCTGGAAACTTAGCATAAGGGATCAGTTTTATCTTGTATGAGTCTACCGAGGAATGTGATATAAGGTGTAGGAGAAAAGCAATGGTTTTCAAAACTTGATAATAAACTTGGCACTCACTGCGTATGTAGATGTGCAGTTTTGAATAGACCCGATTTTTATCATGTGAGGTTCAAAACTTTGAAAACGGCTATATCCTGCAGTCGAATGTGGGATGCCATGTGTATCTGTTCTTAAGCTCGGAGTGAGTAATCGGTTTTGTATGCAGCACCTTTCGAATGAAAGAACTTGACAAGTGTCAGATAGGAGTAAATTGTCGTTAGTACGTGCTTAGGCTAGTGTGCCAGGAAAGCGGGAATCTTGTTCCTGCGCCTTGTAAAATATCTTTCGATTAAAAATATTAATCGCCCTGTGAGGAGCTTTACCACATCCATATATGTAGTATGGCTCATTGGTGCTGTGGCGAGATGTTTCGGTGGCGCCCTCGTTTGGTTACCTTTTCGTGACGTCATTACCTTGTGAACAACAAGTTCGATGGTGTTTCGTGGAAGCCTGAAATCATAGCGCTCTCCGTCTAAATTGATTGAAGTTCTGACATTCCTCTTACTTCCGTCGATGATACATCCTTTGCTGACGTCATAGTCTGCATTCGGCCAATTGTGGTTTTTCTTCTTTTCTTCAGAATAGATACCTGCAACTACCATAAGCATTATTCCATGAATGTTGATTTACTGTTCTGAGAATGTTCTGCAAACATTAGTCTGCTTTTCGAAACATTCTTAGAATGTTGTGAATGTTTATTCAATGTTCTTTCAACGTTCTCCAAACGTTTCGTGGAGAATGTTCCCCAGATGTGATGGATAAGTCTCTACGCTACGTTCTAAGAGCGTTCTGAGAACGTTCCCAGATACATTCGCAAACGTTCCGAGAACGTTGCAAATGTTCTTGCTAATGTTCTTGGAATGTTCTTAGAATGTTTTTGTGCTACTTAGATTCGTAGATCAATAACATGAAAGTAGCAGAAAAATGAACTCCACATGCTCTTGAAGTGTATTGAGAGTAAACACTACAGGTATTAAAAACATATCTTAAATACTAATTTGAATACAAAGTGAACTTTAGGTACTTGCACCACAAAGTAATCTGGGTATATAATAAATGAAAGGCACAGCCTGCATGCCTTTGCACCATGCTCCGTGAAGCAGTGCTGAAGGTAGCAGCTTGGCTTCTGTCAGTCCCGTCTTGGCCTTGGGGATGTTGACTTCGTGGTGGGGATGCTCTTCGAGGAACTGTTCGAGCTGCTCGCCGATGAAGAAGCTTGCCATAACCTCTGTTTCATGCATCAAAATAGAAAGCGCCCATTCTTAAACAAGTATCTCGACGGAAGAAACAAAGAGGGGGAAAAATATCACAAAGTCGCAACACTTGACATCTGGTCATGTTAGCTTTGCGCTCTTAATGCCGGCAGGAAATTGCAAAGGTCCGACAATGTTTGGCACATCTGAAATTCGTCACATACCAGCAAATCTGATGGCTTCGAACACTGTCAAGTCGTATATAGCTCAGCTTTACAGGAATACCGAGACAGGGAGTGAAATACCGCACAGCACGCTCAAACTTAGAGGTAAACATAATCAACTTGATAATCGAGGAACGATAATAGCACACTTGTATATTGAACAAATCGTTACATGGTTTTCGTTCTAAACGAAAATCTTAGCCCAGCATCCGTTTGAAGTCACTTGTCTCCGCGCATTTTCACACAACTTGGCCAAAGGCAAAAACCATGTCACCCAGCAAGCCAATCATGGGAGTTTCAGTGAAGCGGCGTAACCACCTGACCGTCAAACGGCACGTTTTTGCTGGAAGAGAGAACTGTCCGATGGAAATCGTCACCGTTGCTCTGATGGGATCAGCATGTGTGTGGGTTGCAGCTCCTTTGACCCCCAGCGAAAATTTTCAGCTGGGACCACTTGGTCCCCAGTTGCAACTGGTTTATGGAACAATTCCCAGTTGCAACTGGTCCCAGTTGGAGTTGTCCAACTGGTCCCAGCTGGAATTGGTCCCAGTTACAACTGGTCCCAGTTGGAGTTGGTCCCAGTTACCGCTGGTGCCAACTCCAGCGACAATGAAACACGGCACAAAATGGAAGGTTGACAAGTCTTTATTGTCAAAAACTTGGAGAATAAAACTAAATAATAGGTTCGGTGACGCACACGCTCCGGGTTTAGCCACTTGCTTGCGACGACTGAGTCGCTTTTTCAGAGGTAGTATTCGTGAGATGAAGGAAGATCGGCCGCTGGCGTCTTTTAGTGAAGACGTCCTCAGCTTCTCTCCCATCGCGTGAAGAAAGGTGCTCACCCTTGTTCCCGCCTTGCGCAGCTGAAGTCCTGACAGGATGCGGTAGCGCTCCCACCTTGCAATCCAACATTTCCAATTGCCTCTGTCACAACAGTCGAACATTTTCGAGGTAGACCTCCCGCCATTTTCGCCATTGTGCTCTCCGCGGCGGTTTTCTCTTCCGTCCGGTCTTTCCTGGGTGCCCTCCGATCGCTGAACCGCATCTTTCCATCCTCGAAGTTCACCGCTGCCGCCATGGTGTGTGTACAGTTGGGTCCAAAGAAGCGCAGCTGTAGTTTTGACATTTTCATAACGACGCCAACTTCGGTGATGGCGACCCTTCTCTACCGCGTCGCGCGTCTTCTACGCGCGTCGTCCGTCCGACTCCGGATGGATGGATGGATGGATGAATACGGCTGAGCCCTTTGGATCGGGCGGTAGCTTACGCCACCTAGCCAATTTGTCTTACCATTTAAGCTTAGAATATTTAAATGTGAAAACTATATACACTCCGCACTGAACAGAAAGTGAGGCTATAAAACCCCCTTGCCATCAGTTAATAAGAAAATACCTAGTTTTCTCGTGCTTTCTGCCACCATTCACTTAATCTTTGCTTGGTAATCTCTACTGTCTTGTAATCCACTTTTCCTTCGCTGTCTCTAAAACCCAATGACTTTATTAAATCTATGTTGTCTTCGGTAGGCATAGGGTGAAGCCCTTTACAGTAGAGTATCAAGTGCTCAGCCGTCTCGTCCACCTCTCCACAAGCAGCGCACACTGTATCCATTTCCTGGTACTTCGCTCTGTATGTTCTGGTTCGCAAAACACCTGTCCTTGCCTCAAACAACAATGAGCTTCCCCTAGAATTATCATAAATGCTTTCTTTGGCAATAACTGTTTTGTTTAATCTATAGCTTTCCAGAGCCCTCTTTGTCTGCATTCCCTCTAGCCACCGATCTCTTCCTGTGGCCTTAACTCTTCTTAACGGAGACCTGCTCTTCCGTAACCCCACTATAGCCTAAAAACTCTCCTCTTAATTTCCTATTGCGCTGTCTCCACTTTGTGTCTATACTCCTCATGTATAAAAAGCTGAAAACCTTTCGTGCCCATTGCTCCCCATCCATTTGCCTCAACCGATCCTCAAATTCTATCTTGCTCGCAGCTTCCCTGCCCTCAAATGACGCCCATCCCATGTCTCCTTGCACTCCCTGGTTTGGCGTTTTGCAATGTGCCCCCAAAGCCAGCCTACCTACTCCGCGCTGTTTTATTTCTAGTCTTGCATGCACTTCGGATTTCATGCATAGCACTGCGTTTCCAAAAGTTAAACCAGGCACCATGACCCCTTTCCAAATCTCTCTCACCACCTCATACCTGTTATAATTCCAAAGTGCTCTATTTTTCATTACAGCTGCATTTCTGTCGCCGCATAGGCAGCGCCATCTGTCGACAGCGCGTACCACTAATCCGCACCCGCGTCTGCCGCATGCCACGGCGGCCGGCTTGCTCTGATTGGCCAAAAGATAAATTTTTTTATTAAAAGAAAAAAAATACTGTAGGTATTTAAATAAATGTTTTAATACATTTTAATGATGCACTAAATGTTTATTAGGTAAATTCACATTTTATGTCACTAATTATATTTTCCAATTAAAATAAATTATTTAGTTCATTAAAATTTTATTATTATTGTTATAAAATATAAATGCACCTATTAACTAAAAATTTCCCTATTTGTATAAATCTAAAGATGTAAGTGTTTTTGGTTTTCTTCATTAGCAAAGGTCAATACACCCCCAACTTGTCAAAATTGTTGCCCCGTGTGAACTGGGAACGGGAAAACCATTTGAAGTTTGACTGGGAATCGCTCCAACCAGTTACTTCCCTAACTGGTCCCAGTTCACTCTATTCCCAACTGGGAGTCAAACCAGTTGACTCCCAACTGGGAATGGTTCAAACCAGTTGACCCCTCAGCTGGTCCCAGTTGGACTCCTAATGGTCCCAGTTGGGACCAGTTAGTCCCAGTTGATTCCCAGTTGGGACCAGTTAGTCCCAGTTGAAACCAGTTGAGGTGCCAACTGGTCCCAGTTAGAAATTTTCGCCTGGGGCCTTTATCTAAGCTGGGCTGGAACGAAGATTAGTGGAGGCTCTGCTAATAAATTAAATGAAACCTCTGCGTGCTAACCTTATTGATCTTATTTTCGAACAAGTTATTATGGTGCCTAGTGTTGGATCCCAGCAATGGAAAAAGGTACAGCCAGTGTGTTTCC